>JBAKBP010036895.1:0-17927 GCA_037953745.1 Lithodes maja | reverse complement strand
CTCCATCTGTTCCTGGTGCTTTCCCCAACTTCACTCTTTTCATGGCTTCCCACACTTCTGACCTCCTGATCCCCACCTCCTCCTCCACTACTTCTCTTCTTCTCCCTCCCATACCATATCCAGCTATGTTTGCTGGCTCTTCATTCCTTTCATTTAGCAACTCACTGAAGTACTCCCTCCATCTTTCGACTCTCTCTTGCTTCTCGGCTAGCATTCTCCCATTCTTATCTTTCACACCCTTACTGTTTCCCTTGCTACCTTCCCTAACTTTCTTGACTTCTTTCCAGAACAGTTTCTTACTCTCCCTCCATTTTACACTCAGATTCCTTCCAAATTCCTCATCTACTCTTCTCTTACTTTCCTTCACTACTCTCTTCACCACCCTCTTACTCTCCACGTACCTCGCTCGTTTCTGTCTCTCGGAATCTTCATTCCCTCTACTACCCAACCACTCTCTATATGCTTTCTTCTTTTCTTCCACAGCTATTCTTACCTCTTCTGTCCACCATGCTGTACCTTTCACTCCCCTCCCTCTTCTCCTCACTCCACACACCTCCTCACATGCTGCACAGATCTCATCCTTAAACACCTTGCTCATCTCCTCCACTTCCTCCATAACTTCCAGGTCGAACCCACCTAGTCGTCTTTCCACTGCTCTCCTGTACTCCTCCCTGACTTCCTCCTCCTGCAACCTCTCCACCCTCCTCACCATTCCACCCTCCTCTCGCCTCCCTCCCGCTCTCCTCACCCACTTCTTTTGTATCCTAACCTTAGCTACCACTACATAATGATCAGACAGACCCCCTCCAATACCCCTATACACCCTAGCATCCATCACAGATTTCTTCATTCGTTCATCCACACATACATAATCAATCAATGACTTTCGTTCCACCACTGTCTTATCCTTCATCGTCAACATCCGTTTCCACGTGTACCTGTGGATCATTCTGTGTCGGAAGAAGGTGTTGGCTATCCACAGCCTCCTCCCCACACATACGTCCACAAGTGCACTACCATTCCCATTCACCTCTGATGGTACCCCCCACCCTCCCACCACTCCCTCAACTTTCCTATCACCCACCTTACCATTCATATCCCCAATCAGAAATATTCTTTCGTTTTTGTCAAACTTCTCCAGGCACGCCTCCACATTCATCCAGAACTCCTCTTTCTTTCTTTCAAGTATCTATCTATATATATATATACAGTATATGTCTATGTATCTGTCTATCTATATCCTATCTGTCCATCTATCTATCTATCTATCTATATGCAGTATATGTCTATGTATCTATCTATCTATCTATATACAGTATATGTCTATGTATCTGTCTATCTATATCCTATCTGTCCATCTATTTATCTATATCTATCTATCTATATACAGTATATGTCTATTTATATATCTATCTATATCCTATCTGTCCATCTATCTATCTATCTATCTATCTATCTATCTATATCTATCTATCTATCTATATACAGTATATGTCTATGTATCTATATCTATATCCTATCTGTCCATCTATTTATCTATATCTATCTATCTATATACAGTATATGTCTATGTATCTGTCTATCTATATCCTATCTGTCCATCTATCTATCTATCTATATACAGTGTATGTCTATGTATCTGTCTATCTATATCCTATCTGTCCATCTATCTATCTATCTATCTATCTATCTATCTATCTATATACAGTATATGTCTATGTATCTATCTATCTATATCCTATCTGTCCATCTATTTATCTATATCTATCTATCTATATACAGTATATGTCTATGTATCTGTCTATCTATATCCTATCTGTCCATCTATCTATCTATCTATCTATCTATCTATCTATCTATCTATCTATATACAGTATATGTCTATGTATCTATCTATCTATATATCCTATCTGTCCATCTATTTATCTATATCTATCTATCTATATACAGTATATGTCTATGTATCTGTCTATCTATATCCTATCTGTCCATCTATTTATCTCTCTATCTATCTATCTATATACAGTATATGTCTATGTATCTGTCTATCTATATCCTATCTGTCCATCTATTTATCTATCTATCTATCTATCTATATACAGTATATGTCTATGTATCTGTCTATCTATATCCTATCTGTCCATCTATCTATCTATCTATCTAGAAAAGCATTTAAAAAAGCACTAAGATATATAAAAACAAATGAAAACCAGATTATAAATGACAAATTAGCTGATTCTTTGGCGAATAAAAGATATAACGTGTTTTGGAAAGAAGTGAGGAAGACAAAGAAAAATAAATCCTATATTAATATGAAAATAGAAGGTGAATGTGAAGCAATTCTTATAGCTGAAAAATTCTCTCAGAGGTTTAAAGGCATCTTTGATGACGAAAAATGCCAAAATATATCTAATTTAAAGTACCAGTACCTTACCACAAAATTAAATGCAAATGTAAGAAAAGGACAGTTATTAGGAAATATTAATATAAATGATGTATGTAAAGGAATTAGTGACCTTAAGCATGTCATTGGTTACGACAATGTTCATTCAAATCATGTCAAACATGGTTCTGAATATTTAGTGAAGTTATTAGCTAAACTCTTTTCGTCTTTTGTCACACATGGATATTTGCCTGAAAGAATGACTTTTGGAGTTATTTTACCTTTAGTAAAGGATAAATTGAAAGATCAGAGTGATATAGAAAATTACAGACCAATTGTATCATCCTCAGTGTTCCTCAAACTGTTTGAGTATTGTTTAAAATGCCATATTGAACGGTATGTGACTTTTAATGACAGACAGCATGGATTTAGAGTGAATCACTCTACGTCTACAGCATGCTTAGTTTTAAAGGAAACCATTTTAAGATATAATTCTTTAAGCTCAAATGTATATGCCTCTTTTATAGATCTGAAGAAAGCGTTTGATAAAGTTAATCATTTTAAGCTTATTCATAAACTTTTAAAATTAAATATTCCTATTTTTTATGTAAATATTTTATATTTCTTATATAGGAATCAAAGTGTAGCTACTAAGCATAAAGATGCAGTATCAGATCCTTGGAAAATTAAAAATGGAGTGAGACAAGGTGGTATTCTGTCAACAGTTCTATTTAATATTTACATTAATGACATGATAGAAAAAGTATCTGAGAGTAGTACAGGCTGCAAGTTGGGTAACAGATCTAGCAACATAATTGCTTATGCCGATGACTTGTGTGACGCACCCAGTGCGTGGCAACGCAACCTGATTGTACTCCTTGGTACTCCACTGTGCCGCCGCGGTGCGGTGCCGTGTGCCGCTGTGCCGTGCTGGCTGCTTATATTGAGTGTGACAACGTATAACTATGTTCTTTGTATCTCTGCAAAGGTCTCGTCATGTGCTAACCAGTGGTGGGTTTTGTTTTAAGCCATGTCGAGACCTTCCATTTAATATGTAGTATCAATAGAGAAGTTGATAGATGAGACAATAGGAATTCAGAGAGAGAGAGTGAGTTAGTCTTCAGAGCGAGAGGGTAGCAGCGCGCCGCGCTGCCGGAGTGGTGGTTGCCAGACGTATGGACTGGTTGGCAGCCTTGCGCTTATAGCTAGGCGCGACAGGGTTGGTAGTCCATTGCCGCCTGCCTATGCTGCCTGGGCTGCCCATGTTGTCGTACTGCACATTGCCTGGAGGCTCGCTGTGTGCTCTATGACCAGGTTGCCTAGAACCTTTGAGATTCTAACATCCCTTGCCCTCTCTCCCAATTTCTCACGGTTGCACTCTTTCTCTCTGACGACATTACTCTCATTTCATTCTTCTCTCTATTTAAATGCATACCCTTCCCTTGAGGTCCTAAAGGAGTTTCAGCACTCACCTCTCGTATTACTCTTAGGACAAGCATATATTTACATGTATTAGATTTAAGGGGTTAATGTGAACAGCGATCTTCTTGATGAGGATAGTTGGTGAACGTTCTACATGTTCACGAGTTATATGCCCAGCTCATCATCCAATTTGTGACTAGACTAGTGCCATGTGTAAGAGCCCGACCATGCCCAGGAGTTGTCTGTAGAGGGGCGAGGACTTAGCCTTGATTTGCCTACCGAGCCAGGAGCGAGTGCAGTACCAGAGACTACAGCTCGCTCGTAGTGCCGGTATAGTAGAGTAACGTAATTTATCTGTCCTTGTGTTCTCTGCAGTCTTTTCCTGGGTTCTCGCTTTCGGTGCTGGGACTCGTTGTTCCTGTGACTTGGCCTGCTAGCTAGAACACATGGGGATGATGAGTGGGTTATATCTTTATTTTACTATGCATTGCAGCTCTCTTTAAGTTTATGTATGTAACACTTTACAGTACACATTACTCACACACAAGACAACACTATTAATACTTTCATGTATCAATTAACTGCACTGTCGTTTTGCTGCTGTGTCCGGAGTTCTGTTGCGTAGGGCGCATACAGACTCAGAGGGGAGACAGAGTGAGAGAAGCGAAGTAGCCTATGCGGTAGT
This sequence comes from Lithodes maja, assembly GCA_037953745.1. NCBI lineage: Eukaryota > Metazoa > Arthropoda > Malacostraca > Decapoda > Lithodidae > Lithodes > Lithodes maja. The sequence continues at coordinate 13,437 of JBAKBP010036895.1, read as the reverse complement.
AGGCTACCGGCGCAGTACTGTTGCCTGCAACCTTTTAGTTATTCCAAGTATAGATTCATTATTATAATAAGTGACTACTATTTATGTTCCTTCCATGTGTATTATTAGGTATCTACTGGATCATGAACATCTTGTATGCTACATGCTAGTGCATGTTAGTAGGGGACAGTTATTCTAGTGCACGCGCTTTCAAGTAGGCGTGTACATTTGTCATTTAGCATTTCACTGTCATACCTTTAGCCTGCTTCTATTCTACATTATTAGAGGCTTAATATTAACATAGTTTCTTGAGTATTGCATTTCTTTAGTAATAACGTAACCTATAAATGTCTGAGGGAGTTTAGCCTCATCGCCTACCCCTGTTGTACACTTTCGCCGAGTTAAGGTACCTCGTTACCATAGACGATAACTCTGTAGGGCGTTGGTGCTTTTGTTGTCTGGAGCATATAGCATTTGGGACTGGAATCGAGCGTGTCGTTGTCACATAAGCCATTTCTGTCCTACGATCAAGAATCCCGAATATGTATTGCCGATCCAGCCGTAACAAAATGGCGACCTTGCACAAGATTCAGTAGTATCCTATCACATGTTTTTTGGAGAACTATTCTATGCTACCTAGTAGAGCTGGCTAGAATTTTCTTGCATATTGGAGGAATTTTTATTGTGTCATTATTGTATTGGTGGACTTGCAGATTGTTTCGTTAGGGGTGTCTAGAGTAGAGTCATTCAAGCATCTTTAACATTTTGTGAGTCGAGACTGCAATTAGTAATAAGCACTTCTTTTTTTTTATGAACAGCAATTGTATAACCAGCACTATGTCTAATGACTCATCATTTACGGGGGAGGATAACACGGTACAGCCTAGTGACCAGCAAGTACAACAGATATTTAGGGAGGGGAGTGTTATAAGTGGAGAGAGGGATGCCCGGGCATTTTTGCAGACACCTTTGACCGAACAGCGCCTGCAGGCTATTGATTGTTACGGTCTTCGCTGTTTAGCCACGGTTTTGGGGCGGGACTGTCCTGACAGTTGGCCCAAGAAGAATTTGGTGGCATGTTTGTTGGGTGATGGCGATGGGGCGGTGGGTGGAGTGGGGTCTTGGGGGGTTCCCTCCAAGCCTCCATTCCACTCTACCCCTGAGCTGGGCCCTCAGCCAGCGAGTCTTAGCACGATGCAACAGGAGGGTTCTCAAGGGCAAGCTGGCTTACCCGTAAACACGTCTCGGTGTGGATCCCCCATTTTGTGCTCTCCCCCCCCAGGCCTGTCTCCTGAGATGTTATTTCAGCTAGAACTAGCTAAGCTTAAGTTGCAAGAGAGTCAACAGTCTAGTATAGAACGCATAGAGGTTGCTAGAATCCAAGCCAATCAGGATGCAACCAGGTACCAGGCTGAAATGGATGTCGAGAAGTCTAGAGTAGAGACCACGGGGCGTCATCTCGGTGGTGGGCACCGGGTTACAGACTCACTTTCGCATTTAATTAAGTTAGTACCCGCATTTGATGAGACAGCAGTGACTGAGTTTTTTGCTCGTTTCGAAAAGAAGTGTCGTGAGTATGACTGGCCGGAGGTTAAATGGGCAGCATTAGTTTCATCACGTCTAGTGGGTAAGGGGTTGAAAGCCTACGATGCACTGTCACTGGACGAGAGTGTCGTGTATGGACTGGTGAAGGAGGCTGTGCTCCGGGCCTACGAACTGCAACCCGAAACTTATAGATTGAAGTTCCGTGGCGTGAATAAGAAGAGCGACGTCAGTTTTATGGAGCACGCACGGGACTTAACAGATGCAGGTAATAACTGGTTTCGGTCCGAGCACGCAGAGTCGGCTGAGGAAATTAAGCAACTTTTCTATCTGGAACAGTTTTACCAATGTACTGGAACCGATCTAACGCTGAACATTAAGGAAAAATGTCCCAAGACAGTAGAGGAGGCTGCCAAGATGGCAGACCTCAGATTATCATTGATTCGTGGTTGCGGTGCCGCTCAGAGGGCTGAGTCAGGGCAGAAGGGGCGCTATACCCCACCCACCAGAGTTTTTGATAATAACAAATCCTATGACACACATAACCACACTAAATGCATTGCACCTAATAACACCTACAAACACAAGCCTCTCCCGTTTACTAAAGGTCAGGCCCCTTCTTCGCCCGCACAAGGGAAGAAGCCCATTGGGGATGTGAAATGTTACAAATGTCAGAAGCTAGGCCATTATTCACGTGAGTGCCCTAGTAACACTCCCGCTAAGCCGGTGTCATTGGTTCACAGTATCGGTGTGTCTCTGAAGGCTGCAGCAACTGCCCGGGGTAGGTTGTCAGCAGCTGAGGCACACGCGGTAAAGAAGCGTACGGAAGGCTCGACACCTGTCCGGGACACTTTCTGTGGCCATCGGGGGCACGGGTTTGTGAGCTGGGGGAGTGAACTACGGAGGGTTGACTTGCTGAGGGATACGGGGGCTTCGCAAACTTTGTTGAGGAACTTCACAGGGAAACCGATAAATGCGGCCAGAGTTGTTGTGGTGCAGGGTATAAATGCTACGAGGTCATACCCACTTGTGAGGTTGGAGTTGAGAGTGGGAGAGGTGTGCAGGGAGCTGGATGTAGGGATCGTTGAGTGTTTGCCAGTTGAGGGCGTCGACCTTCTTCTCGGCAACGACTTTGCGGTGCCCACTTCCGGGACTCCACCCTTAGTCGTTGCCGAGAGGGCGGCCGACGTGGATGGTGAGAATCGGGAATGGGTTGGGAGGTGCCAACAGGATGAGATGGCCTGTGTGGTAACCCGATCTCGCTCTGCGGCTCCTGCACAGCCTAGCACTCAACCTCGGGGACAGTGGAGGAAGGATCAGGAGAAGGTTGCTAAGGGCAGGAAAAGGGACATTGATTCTGCTGCACTTCTCGGTGATTCGGTACTTGGACCTATAATAAACACGGGAGTTGACTCTGGCCCAGATATGGTGCGTAACAAGGCAGAGTTGGGTAAGACTTCGCGTGAGGCAAGAGCTGTAGCGAGAGCCACTAAGGCAGTAGAGCCTACTAGCCGGGGTAATGTCTTATTACAAAACCATCTTGATGCATTGACGCCCAGGGACATTAGTGAGCAGCAGCTGCAAGACGCTAGCCTAGCTCGTTATAGCAATGGTGCCATAGAGTTGGAGGAAGATGGGGATGCGAAGCCGGGAGATTTCTTTAGGCTCAACAGGATATTGTACCGCAGATTTCTAGACCCCAAATCGAAGTGGGAGGGCGGTGCGAGGGTAGTAGACCAGGTGGTTGTTCCAAATAAGTATAGAGAGTCCTTATTGTGTCTGGCGCATGATGTGCCGGTGGCGGGTCATTTGGGGGTAACAAAAACATTGGCGGCATTGGGCAGGTTTTTCTGGTGGCCTGGGGTCAAGGCTGATGTCTGTGCATGGGTGGCTGGGTGTGCGACCTGCCAGACAACGGGGAAGCCTAACCAGACCATCCCGAAGGCACCTTTGTTTCCCATACCTGTCACCGGGCCTCCGTTCAGCAAAGTTGTAGTAGATTTGGTTGGCCCTTTCCCGCCTACTAGTAGTGGCAATAAATTCCTGTTGACAATCATGGATGTGGCTACGAGATACCCGGACGCATACCCCATGAGAAACGGCTCGGCAAAGGCAGTTGTTAAAAACTTATTATTGTTCTGTTCCCGTTATGGATTTCCACGTGAGGTGCAGTCAGACCAGGGGAGCAATTTTACATCCAAATTGTTCAAGCAAACCCTTCAGTTGCACGGTATATGTTCTGTAGTGTCGTCAGCCTACCATCCCGAGAGTCAGGGAGTCTTGGAGCGGTGGCACTCGACCCTGAAGAGTATGCTACGCTGTTACTGTGCAGAACATGACACTGATTGGGATTTGGGTCTGCCGTATGTTCTGTTCGCTGCACGTGAAGTCCCAGGAGAGAGCCTGGGGTTCAGTCCAAATCAACTAGTCTTTGGCCATAATGTGAGAGGACCTTTAAGTATGGTGAAAGAGATCTGGGAGGGCGAAGAGAAGCCGGGGTCTGTACTTAAATATATCCTTGAGAGCCGGGAGAGACTTATAGGTTGCATGGCAGCGGCAGGTAATAACTTGGTTAATGCACAGGCGGTAATGAAGCACCAGTATGACGCCAAGGTGAAGCTTCGGGAGTTTTCGGTGGGTCAGGAGGTAATGTTGCTTTTACCTTTGCCTGGACACCCCCTTTCTGCCAAGTTTATTGGGCCGTATGTGGTGGCTAAGAAACTGTCCGACCTTGATTATCTCGTTGCAACACCTGACCGTAGAAAAAAACATCAGTTATGTCATGTTAACCTCATGAAAGAGTATGTGAGACGCCCCTCAGAGCCTCTCACTGTCCCTGTGTTGGCCTGCAGCGGCCAGGGTGGAGAAGGAGGTGGGGACAGTCATGCTGCTGAGGAGGATAGCTGGGACTGTGTCATTTCCGCGGAACAGTGGGCGGGGAATACTGAACAAGAGGCTAGGCAAGCTGTAAGTCACCTGCCTGAGCACCAGGGTGCTGCTGTCCTAGGCCTGTTCAGGTCATACCCCTCTGTTTTCGCCGAACACCCAGGTCTCACTACTCAGGTAACGCACGACGTGGACGTCGGTGATAATGTGCCCTTCAAGTCAGTGCCCTACCGTGTGCCCCCGGTAAAGTTGCCAGCTTTACGGGAGGAGTTAAAGTACATGGTTGAGAGAGGGATGATCACTGAAGGTTATGTGAAGTGGACATCACCCGTCACGTTGCAGCCAAAACCTGACGGCAAGGTGCGGTTCTGCATAGATTTTCGTAGGCTAAATGGCTTGACCACTACCAACCCTTACCCTTTGCCTCGAGTTGACGACAGCGTGGACAAGATAGGGAATGCAAAGTACCTTACTAAAATTGATCTTGTAAAAGGCTACTGGCAAGTACCCCTGTCGGACCGAGCTAAGCAAGTTTGTGGTTTTGTGGTAGATGGCAAGACCTACCAATGTAACGTAATGCCTTATGGGCTTAAGAACGCACCTGCCACGTTTCAGAACCTGATGAACGATATTTGTGACGAAATCCCTAACTGCACGGTCTACCTTGATGACGTGATAGTGTATGATGACGATTTTGAAAATCACCTAAGGCACTTAGAGACCCTGTTTGGGAAGTTGCACGATGCTGGGCTGGTGGTGAACCTGAGGAAGTGCGAGTTTGTAAAGGCTACTGTGCAGTATCTTGGCTTCGTGGTCGGGTTAGGCCGGGTGTGCCCCCCCCTGAGCAAGATACAGGCTATCAATATGTTTCCCAGGCCCACCACTAAGCGCCAGGTCATGCGGTTCCTAGGTATGATAGGCTATTATAGGCGCTTCATCCGGGGATACTCTACTGTCTTAGCACCGTTAACTGATCTACTGTCGAAGTCAGTGAAGTTCTGTTGGGCTGCGGAGTGTCAGAGGGCTTTCGACCTAGTCAAGCACCTGCTGTGTACACATCCGATTTTGAGAGCCCCAGACTTCTCCAGGAGTTTTCAGCTGGCGACTGATGCCAGCGGTGTGGGTGCCGGGGCAGTGTTACTGCAGACTGATTCCGAGGGCTTGGAACACCCAGTGAGCTTCTTTTCTCGCAAGTTTAATTCGGCACAAAGGAATTACTCGACTATAGAGAAGGAGCTTCTTGCTATCGTTTTGTCGCTCAAACATTTCGAAGTTTATGTTCCAGCCTACGGCCCGGTAGTGACGATTTATACGGACCATCATCCCTTGAAATTCCTAAATCAGTTTCACAATCGGAATATGCGGTTGACCAGGTGGTCCCTAATGCTCCAAGAGTATAATCTCAACATTCAGCATATTGCCGGGAGTGAGAACGTGATAGCAGATTGTCTATCAAGGGTTGATGATCCAGGATAGTCGTGCACGGTGTGTGGGTTGAGCAGGAGTAAAATTAGGCTATCATAACGCCGTCCAAAAAGATTATAAAACAATAAAATAAACGAGAATTTTTTTTTTTAGTTTTGTAAGTCTTTATTGTTGTAGCATGATGCATGCGATATTGTGTTTTATGTATAATTCACACTTCAGTTGTTGTGCACCTTTTGCAATTAGTGGCAGCTAAGGGTAGCAGGTCGGTTGGTTGCCTGTCAGATTTTGATAATGCTTCTAAGGTCGATTATCTAAAGTCTTGGGGGGGCTGTGACGCACCCAGTGCGTGGCAACGTAACCTGATTGTACTCCTTGGTACTCCACTGTACCGCCACGGTGCGGTACCGTGTACCGTTGTACCGTGCTGGCTGCTTATATTGAGTGTGACAACGTATAACTATGTTCTTTGTATCTCTGCAAAGGTCTCGTCATGTGCTAACCAGTGGTGGGTTTTGTTTTAAGCCATGTCGAGACCTTCCATTTAATATGTAGTATCAATAGAGAAGTTGATAGATAAGACAATAGGAATTCAGAGAGAGAGAGTGAGTTAGACTTCAGAGCGAGAGGGTAGCAACGCGCCACGCTGCCGGAGTGGTGGTTGCCAGACGTATGGACCGGTTGGCAGCCTTGCGCTTATAGCTAGGTGCGACAGGGTTGGTAGTCCATTGCCGCCTGCCTATGCTTCCTGGGTTGCCCATGTTGTCGTACTGCACATTGCATGGAGGCTCGCTGTGTGTTCCATGATCAGGTTGCCTAGAACCTTTGAGATTCTAACATCCCTTGCCCTCTCTCCCAATTTCTCACGGTTGCACTCTTTCTCTCTGACGACCTTACTCTCATTTCATTCTTCTCTCTATTTAAATGCATACCCTTCCCTTGAGGTCCTAAAGGAGTTTCAGCACTCACCTCTCGTATTACTCTTAGGACAAGCATATATTTACATGTATTAGATTTAAGGGGTTAATGTGAACAGCGATCTTCTTGATGAGGATAGTTGGTGAACGTTCTACATGTTCACGAGTTATATGCCCAGCTCATCATCCAATTTGTGACTAGACTAGTGCCATGTGTAAGAGCCCGACCATGCCCAGGAGTTGTCTGTAGAGGGGCGAGGACTTAGCCTTGATTTGCCTACCGAGCCAGGAGCGAGTGCAGTACCAGAGACTACAGCTCGCTCGTAGTGCCGGTATAGTAGAGTAACGTAATTTATCTGTCCTTGTGTTCTCTGCAGTCTTTTCCTGGGTTCTCGCTTTCGGTGCTGGGACTCGTTGTTCCTGTGACTTGGCCTGCTAGCTAGAACACATGGGGATGATGAGTGGGTTATATCTTTATTTTACTATGCATTGCAGCTCTCTTTAAGTTTATGTATGTAACACTTTACAATACACATTACTCACACACAAGACAACACTATTAATACTTTCATGTATCAATTAACTGCACTGTCGTTTTGCTGCTGTGTCCGGAGTTCTGTTGCGTAGGGCGCATACGGACTCAGAGGGGAGACAGAGTGAGAGAAGCGAAGTAGCCTATGCGGTAGTAGGCTACCGGCGCAGTACTGTTGCCTGCAACCTTTTAGTTATTCCAAGTATAGATTCATTATTACAATAAGTGACTACTGTTTATGTTCCTTCCATGTGTATTATTAGGTATCTACTGGATCATGAACATCTTGTATGCTACATGCTAGTGCATGTTAGTAGGGGACAGTTATTCTAGTGCACGCGCTTTCAAGTAGGCGTGTACATTTGTCATTTAGCATTTCACTGTCATACCTTTAGCCTGCTTCTATTCTACATTATTAGAGGCTTAATATTAACGTAGTTTCTTGAGTATTGCATTTCTTTAGTCATAACGTAACCTATAAATGTCTGAGGGAGTTTAGCCTCATAGCCTACCCCTGTTGTACACTTTCGCCGAGTTAAGGTACCTCGTTACCATAGACGATAACTCTGTAGGGCGTTGGTGCTTTTGTTGTCTGGAGCATATAGTATTTGGGACTGGAATCGAGCGTGTCGTTGTCACATAAGCCATTTCTGTCCTACGATCAAGAATCCCGAATATGTATTGCCGATCCAGCCGTAACAATTTTCCCTCACCTACTGAAAAAGTGCGGTTCACCCAATTCATGACTTCTACTTTTTCTTCTTGAGGGATAGGAAGGGTGCTCGGGTGGCAGACACTCGAAATGGCGCGAGCGTGATTCACCTGCCATTGTTAGATTGATAGATAATAGGTAAGTACTAACTTTCAGTGGTCTGTTGTATTAAAAAAAATGAAAAACAACAAAAACTACAAAACCATATATACATTTTTTTAAATAGCTGTATTTCCCTCTGATTTTTAGCCCCTCCCACTGGTGAGGGCCGTATCTTCAGATTGATGGATAATGGGTAGATAATAATTTCCGGTGGTCTGCAATATCATAAAACCGTGAAAAATAACAAAGTAAAACTAAAAATACAAAACAATAGCTGTGGTGCACAAAACCTATATTAGCCCAATTTTCTCAACTATCTATGGTAAAATATATAAAGCACAAATAGATCAGGAGCCAGCAAGGGTCAGGGTAGCTGAAAAGCGAAATTTTTGTTTTCCCTTATGCTACATTACCCAATGCATATAAGTGGTCACTGAAATGGAAGTCTGCCGGGTACCTGGAGGTGGGTGTGGCCGTAGGACCTCTGGAAAGGGTCTGGAAAAATGGTCTAGGTCAGCTCAGAAACGAAACATTCGAAACTTGTGCCAAAATGTTCCTTATGATTCCGAGGATCAAGAATGGCCATTGACGGACATTTTTGGTACTGTCGTACTTAATTTGTTGTATCAAATTTCTAAATGTGGCGCTAGGCTCCCTTTCATATACTCATTACATCTCCTGTAATTCATGTTGCCCGAGACAGCCCTCTGCAGGTGTCTCAACGAACGAACTAAGGGGAGAATTGAGCGAGTGAAAATATACTTCAGTACTCCTTAAACCTATCGTTTTCTTAAAAAACCGTTGTCATAGAAAATCTAATTTTATGGTAAACTACGGTATTATTTGCTCCGCAAACATTGTATTTCAGTTTTTAACAAATGTTAATTACTAAAACAACGAATATGAATAGATATAGTTAATTTAATAGTGGCCCCTTCATCATTGACGATATTGCCTATTAGTATAATAGCTCCATTCAACATCCCGCGTTAGCCATTTGAATTAACCGCTGAGGGAGGACCAGGACCCGGATTCACTAGCGGTCGTAGCGTGCGATGTCGTACAGCAACCTACGATCGTTCCTAAGGGAGTGCGGAAGGTGTATTCACGAACGCATCGTTAAGCTCCCTTACGGCTCCCTTTCGGTTATTTTCACCAAGGCTTCTTTTGACCAATCAGGCGCTTGGCCTTTGTAAATAAACACTATGTCACCCACATGACCGAAGCGCCAAGAAGAACCTAATATAATTTAATTTATGAGCTTTTCATTGTTTAGCATGGCTAATTCGATCCACCACAGCCAACAGGAAGAAGAATAGAGTATCTTGTGAATTGATGATAAGAAATTAGCCTAGCTAGGCTACAGGGAAGCCTGTTAGTGGCCCAAGTTAAAGAATTTCCGACGGATTGATCATTGACAATCATCTGTTAGGCTAGTTGGGAAATTATTGTATTATTTATACCTTAACCACAGTATATTGTTCTACTTTACCATGTCTACACCTAGACAGGGCGAGCCAAACCAAAATGCCAGACTTTACTACAGTATGTCTATGCCTACACAGGCAGTTCTAGCCAAGCCAAAATGCCAGACTTAGCCTAGGCCTAATTTTTCAAAATAGGCCTAGGGTAATATTGCTGTATTCACAACACCTCAAGGCCTATCTACCTTTTCAAAATAGGCCTAGCATAGGCCTAGGCTATACAGTATATATATATATATATATATTTGTTTTGGCTATAGGCCTAGCCTAGGCTAGTCTAGGGTAATATATTTTTTTATTCATAACACCTCCATTTTTGTTGAGGGGGCAAAGCCCTCTTCAACCCATTATTGTATCCCACGGTTGGTAGCATAACAATTTACCCAACATCTGGCCATGGGATACAATAATGGGGTGAGGGGGGCTTAGACCCCCCCTACCCCTCATGACATTGTCATCATCATATATTTTACCAGCAGGGGCAAATAAGAGCAGTTAAATTAGATGCGAATAGCCTATAACAGAGTGTTCGACTATGTAAACAAAGTGGATGGTACACCCGCTGCACAACTCTTACCTTGGTAAGGGTAGTGTTAGCGGGCCTACTGTCCTTGTTTAGATGAAGTTGCAGGCTCGATTATGTTCGCGTCTAATTTGACTGCATTTAATGACAAAATTATCCCACGGCCAGCTGTTATTTGCCCCCCCTGCTGGAAATATATATGGTGATGACAATAATTGTAATGGGGGATGAGGGGGGTAAAGCCCCCCTCAACCTATTGCCCAACAGTTGGCCATGGGATATAATGATAGGTTGAGGGGGGCTTTGTCCCCCTCACCTCTCATGACTTATTGCCATCATCAAATATATTACCAGAATGGGACTAATAACAGCTAGTTAACAAGGAGGACGGTACAGCTGCAAACACCATCTTTTCCTTCTAGGCTTCTACTTTACTATGCTTAGGCTACACCAAGCTAGGCATTGCTAGCCTAACCAAAATACCATACGCAGGCCTAATTTTTATAGCCTAAATAGCCCTAACTTTTTCAAAATAAACCTAGGTTATAGCCTAGGCCAAACAAAATTATTCACAACACCATTTATTATTTATTTTTTTAGGCTAGGCCTAGGGTAATTCTTTTCATAATTTTGTTCCTGTGATACTTTCACATTTGTTGAGGAATAGGCTACCCTAATCTAACCCAGAGGTGGTGAGGAGTTGGAATAAAACATTTCCACAATAAATGAGGGTTAAAATCTACTAATGGTAGGCTACGTGTTGTCGCAGCACATGAATTTGCGCATCAATTAACCTTGACTAGTTCTAGGCTGGCATATGTAGGCTATTCATAGCCTAATTCGGCCTGTCATAGGACATTAAGGATACAAATATTATCATACTTTGTATTTAATGCCTTAATGGTGTTGTAAACACAAGTTAACAATCATATTGCGCTATTTTTGCCTCAATAATAACATGTGTGTCATAAAGAGCTATACTGCAGACGAATTTGTTATGGTCACGGGTTGTGTTATCGATATTTGTGTACCTATATCCAGGTCATATTCATGTAAGGGTGGTCCGGACCACCCTTTGCGAAAGGGGCTGCCTACGATTAAAGATGGCCGCTACGACGCTTCGTGAATACCAGCGTTGAGTCGTAAGGGAACGGTAAGGGAGTTTTCGGATCGTACGACCGTTAGTGAATCCACCTCCAGGGAGTATTTATCATAAGTGCACGTTTAATTCCCTTATGGGATCGTCATTTTGATTGGGTACCCTACAGAATAAACTGTAAAAAAATAAAAAATAAAAAGTTTAACTTAATATGTTATCATATGACTTTCCATATGTGGATTTCTCGTGTTTTGCTACCCCGACACCAGGCCCTCTAGTGGCCATCTTCGTTCTTCTCCCTCCCGCGGCCGTACCGTGAGGATGGGGGTCCTTGTGCTCCAGCTTCGTTCGACGTTCTCTCGCTTCTCGTGAGTCTTTGCTCATTTGTATACATCTGAAGTGTAGTGGACAGGGTTTTAGATTAGCTAGCACAGGCTGCCCCATTGGTACGCCCGCAGGGAGTGTGTGTAGTTCGATATAGGGTACTATTGTAACAGGCGCCGACGTGTAGGCCTACCAGGTTCAACGCGCCATGTGGTTTGTTTTGTTTTTCTTATTTGCGCCTTAGCTCTCTTATAGATTAGTTAGGAGGCTGAATTACCGCAAGATTATGCTTCATGCTAGCACTATGCGGCGGTTGCATTTATGTTTTTTAGCAGATGCTTTGATTCAAGGGTGGCCGCACGTGGTGCGGTGCCTTCTGGAGTCCGTTTCTGCACTTGGGCCCCGCTCCCGGCACCTCTTCCTCGTGCTGCCGCTGTGTGTTCTTTGGAGCGTGTGGAGGCTGCTGTTGCTGCTGGTTCTTCGGAGCATCTGTGTGCTGCTCCTCCTGCGAAGTCGTCGGAGCATTTGGTGTCTACCATGTTTCGTTTCGTTGAGCCTCGTGGCCAGCCTTGTTAGGGGTCTCCAGTGTAGGCTAGAGATATATTCATTGTTTATAAATTTACTCTGTGTTTGTGTAGCCTATGTTATGCTTTAGGAGACGTCCCGTTGTTTGTGGGGGTGTTTTGATTTCCCGGTTAAGTCAACACCTCTGGAAATCTTTTGGTTAGTTTCTCCGGCGGCTTTGTCAGTGGGTCCGCCGGTTCCTACTCTTGCAGATGTTTAGGAGCTATCCAAATGTCCCGGCGTGGTGTGCATGTATGCGGGTGTTTTTTTAGGGGGTTGACTTCCCTGGCGGATACTCCCATCTTTACTCAGCACACAGCCCAGATACTTAAATGAGCTGACAATCTCCATAGCCTGACCGTTTATCTTCACCTCACGCTCTGTGGCTTCACCCCTTTCGAAGACCATAACCTTGCTCTTCCCCGCATTTACCTTCAGATTCCGTTTTTCGCACACTGTTCCAAACATATTTACCAGACCTTGCAACTCCCATTCATTATCGCTCATCAGAACTGTATCATCAGCAAACAACAGTACAGGTAGCTTCCACTCATTTCCCTCCCTTATTCCACCAACATCCACTGCTCTTTTATGACTCCATCCATATATACAGTAAACAACCACGGGGACATCACACACCCCTGTTTCAACCCAACATTCAGATCAAAGAACTCGCTCTGCTCATTCACCTCACGTACTGCCGCCTTTGCACCTTCATACATGCTCTTCACTGCTTTCAGCAACTTGCCATCATCTCCGTATATTCTAAGTACTTTCCACATACCTTCTATATCCACTCTGTCATAGGCCTTCTCCAAGTCCATAAAGGCAACAAACAGCTTTTGTATCTTCTCCAGATATTTCTCCACAACACATTTCAGGGTAAAAATCTTATCTACATATCCTCTTCCCTTCCTAAAACTGCCCTTCTCGTCACCTATCCATTTTTCCGTTCTCGCTCTCACTCTTTCAATCACTACCCTACTATACACCTTCCCTACTATGCTTAGAAGACATATTCCTTGGTGGTTACCACACATTCCTCTTTTCCCTTTACCCTTATATAGGGGGACTATTATGCCAGTCTTCCAGTTATCAGGTGCACTCCCCTTCTCCCATGCTAGTTTGCACATTTTCCATACCCATTCGATTACTCTCTCACTACCATACCTCAGCATTTCCCCACACACTCCATCTGTTCCTGTTGCTTTCTCCAACTTCACTTTTTTCATGGCTTCACACACTTCTGACCTCCTGATCCACTACTTCTCTTCTTTTCCCTCCCATACCCCATCCAACTATGTTTGCTGGTGCTTCATTCCTTACATTTAGCAATTCATTGAAGTAC
>JBAKBP010036894.1:0-17927 GCA_037953745.1 Lithodes maja | reverse complement strand
CTTGCGCCCGACCCCTTACTCCAAATGACCACGTGTTCACTCAACTATTCACAAGCATTCTCCATTCACTCCTGTCCACCACCACTTCCCCTGCCTGATCTATAGTCATTCCTCTATCATCCAAAGCCTTTCTTACACAGTCTCTCCATCTCAATGGGGGTCTTCCTGCCCTTCTATCTCCCCTTGTACCTGACTCGCATATTCTCTTTGTAAGCCTTTCATCTCCCATTCGTTCAACATGACCATACCAGCTCAGCACCCTTCTGTCCACTCTGGCTGACAAATGTTCCTGCTGCCCCACTCTCCTACGTATCTCTTCATTCCTCAATCTGTCTCTACGAGTAACTCCACACATACTCCTCAAGCAGCTCATCTAATAATAACATATTAATATTAATAATGAACATAATAAAATAATACAAATAATAATAATAATAATAATAATATTAATAATAATAACATATTAATATTAATAATAAACATAATAAAATAATAATACAAATAATAATAATAATAATAATAATAATAATAATAACTATAATTAACAAAACTAAATATAACCAAGTTCAACCCCCTCCGACACAATAAGCTTGCCTGTTAATTTATATCAAACGCATTTTTAATTTCGCAGCACAATGCACTTACAATTTTCTCTCTAATTAACATCCAACAGCGTAATTTGACACAGTGCCCGAACAAATGTCACAGCATGTAATACATTAGACAATGGATGTACAGTCGTCCGCATAAGTTCTGTTCCTCGTCGTGATCTTACGTATGAAAGTAAACTAGTAGGAGTGAATTATGGCGAGTGTGGTTTCTTTGAATTATCAGTTGACTAATCAGATAATGAGACAGAAAAGGAGAGAGAAAAAGGAGGTGACCCCCCTCAATATACCGGTAGGTGGCTGAGAGAGAGAGAGAGAGAGAGAGAGAGAGAGAGAGAGAGAGAGAGAGAGTATTATCATTATCCTTCGTTCTATCTACAGTTATCAAGTTTATGAATCCGTATAGGCCTACACAAACGCACCGGCAAATAAATATAAACATAAATACAAACACACAATCCTCCAACAAATACATGCACACCCGCTCCTGTAAATAAACTCCAACACCTTCACGCAAACACAAGGTACAAGTACAAACTCAAAAACAATTACACGAGTGGAACATATTTCACAACCACACCTACGCACCAAACCTCCCTGCACATACACCCACACACAAACACACTACACCCCCAGATCTACACACACACACACACACGTCCACAAACACACTCCGCCACACACATCTGCACACTCCACACCTAGACACACACACACACACACACACACACACACACACACACACACACACACACACACCCACACCTTCACACGTACACACGCAACCAATCAGTCAAACACAATCACCTCCACAAATTCCCGAAACTTCAAGTCTCGCAAACTCCAGACGAATTTCCTCCCCCAAGCTTGCTAAGGGGTGTTGCATTGTTAGCAGCATTTTATAGGTGTTCTTATATCCATTGTTAAGGGGTTAATGCTTGTTTTTTGGGCTATATATTTATTTATATATATTTTTAGCTTCCTCGTTAGACCTCCATCAAGCTTAATAAAATACCCCCTAGACCCCTTTTCGACATAAATTTGTACATTTTTCGGTAGAAATATGTCACGGCCGAAGGCCGCTTCCTTCAGAAATTACAGGCTCGCTATCGCTCGCCAGGAATAATACACCTAAATGGGACGAAAGGTCTAAATAATGACAACAAAAATGGGGCAAAAGGTCTCAAAATCGCCAAACTAATGGAAAGAACGTCTTCAAACCTCAAAACCAACATGCTAAACACGAGGAAGCAGAGGGGGGTCCAGAAAGAGCGAGTACGTATACCCCCTTAATTAAACGCCTCCAACTCGCCCTTATTGATCAACCTTCTGGGCATGGTCGTCCCGTAAAAGTGTATATTAAGCCATGCGGACCTTGCATTACGTTTTATTACTAGAGCGGTATTTTGCTTAAGGAGGTGGTACAGGTTTTTGTGGGGGTTTTGTGGGGTTTTTTGTGGGTTTTTTTGTGGGTTTTTTTTTTGTGGGGGGTTTTGTGGGGGGGTTTTGTGGGGGGTTTTCGGTTTAAGTATTTGTTTATTTATTTATTTTTGAGTTCCCTCGCTAGACCTCCATCAAGCTTTACAAAAAAAAAAAAAAAAAAAACACCCCTACACCTCCTGTCAAGATAAATTTGTACATTTTTCGGTAGAAAAGTGTCCCGGCCGAAGGCCGATTACTTCTAAAGTTACAGGCTCGCTATCGCTCGCCAGGAAAAAATCGACACCTAAATGACATGAAAGGTCTAAATATTGAAAAAGAAATAGGGAGTGAAAGGTCTTAAATTCGACAAACAAATGGGGCAAACGTCTTCAAATCTCAAAAAACGAATGAGGCTAAGCATGAGGGAGAAGGAGGTCCAGAAAAAGCGCCCCCCTCCCCCTTAACCTTCAGAAGATACGATGACGCAATATCGGTTTTTGTTTTCTGGCTAGTATTGGACGATTTTTATTATTATTTTCAAGGGCACACGAAAGTCAGAGGGGTCTTTAAGGGGAGGTTTTTAGTGCGTTTCCTAGACTTCCATCAAGCTTGAAATTACACTCCCTTGACCCCCTTTCAAGATAAATTTGTACATTTTTCGGTAGAAAAATGTCCCGGCCGAAGGTCGGTTCCTCTTAAATTACAGGCTCGCTATCGCTCGCCAGGAAAAAATCGACACCTAAATGGCACTAAAGGTCTTAAAAGTGACATAAATGGGGTGAAAGTTCTTAAAATCGCCAAACTAATGGGGCGAACGTCTTAAAATCTCAAAAGCAATGGGGCTAAACATGAGGGAGAAAGGGGTAAAGAAAAAAAAAACTCAAGTGGAAATCTCCCCTTAAGCTATTGATGCCCACAGATCCTTCCAGTGTTTATAAAATCGTCTAATGATGGCCAGAATAAAGTGTCAAAATGCGTCATAATCTGCAGAGGGTTAAACAAACTACCGCTAGTAATAAAAGCGTCATTCAAGGTCATTCGCGTAATGCCTTGCACTTTTTACGGGACGAAATGCGAACAGGTTGAACAATAAAGTTGAGTTTAACAATGGATATAATTTATGCATACCTGTAAAATACGGCTGATTATTACATTGTCCCCGTATGAAGATAAAATACGGCTGATTATTACATTGTCCCCGTATGAAGATAAAATACGGCTGACTATTACATTGTCCCCGTATGAAGATAAAATACGGCTGACTATTACATTGTCCCCGTATGAAGATAAAATACGGCTGACTATTACATTGTCCCCGTATGAAGATAAAATACGGCTGACTATTACATTGTCCCCGTATGAAGATAAAATACGGCTGACTATTACATTGTCCCCGTATGAAGATAAAATACGGCTGACTATTACATTGTCCCCGTATGGAGATAAAATACGGCTGACTATTACATTGTCCCCGTATGAAGATAAAAGACAATAAACAACGACCGTGACTAAAGGTATAGTGGCTATATCCGGTACTCTATCTATCTATCTATCTATTCATTATGATTAGGGGAACAGTTTATCTCGATGGGGGTTCTTGGGGGAATTTTTTAAATTAACAGAAATCTTGGGAGGAAACTAACAAAAATAATATATAAATAAATAAATAGATAAATAAGTAAATACATAAATAGATAAATAAATAAATAGATAAATAAATATACATAAATAGATAAATAAATAGATAAATAAATAAATAGATAAATAGATAAATAGATAAATAGATAAATAAATAAATAAATAAATAGATAAATAAATAGATAAATAAATAAATAGATAAATAAATAAATAGATAAATAAATAAATAAATAAATAGATAAAGAAATAGATAAATAGATAAATAAATAAATAAATACCGGTAGATAAATAAATAAATAAATAGATTAATAAATAAATAGATAAATAAATAGATAAATAAATAAATAGATAAATAAATAAATAGATAAATAAATAGATAAATAAATAAATAGATAAATAAATAAATAGATAAAGAAATAGATAAATAAATAAATAAATGAATAAATACCGGTAGATAAATAAATAGATAAATAAATAAATAGATAAATAAATAGATAAATAAATAAATAGATAAATAAATAGATAAATAAATAATTAAATAATTAAATAAATAAATAAATACCGGTACATAAATACACCAATAAATAAATGTCCACACACATACAACCGCTCCTGCTTGCTTCAGGTTGTTTGTGGAGTCATCTGGGGGAGTTAGTTCAAAGTTCGGGCGTCAAGATGGCAATAAACATGCTAAACGAGCTTTAAGGGGGTACTACTCGCTTTTTCTGGACTTCCTTCTCCCTCATGTTTAGCATATTAGGGTTGAGATTTTAAGACGTTCCTTCCATTAGTTTGTCGATTTTAAGACCTATCGCCTCATTTCGTTGTCAATTTCAAGACCTTTCGTGCTATGTAGGTGTCGATTTGTTCCTGGCGAGCGATAGCGAGCCTGTAATTTTAGGAAGAACCGGCTTCGGCCGGTAAATTTTTCTATCGAAAAATATACACATTTATCTTGAAGGGGGGTCTAGGGGGTGTTTTTCTAAGCTTGATGAAGGTTTAGCGAGGAAACTTTATAAAAAAAAAAAAAAAAAAAATATATATATATATACTGTATATATATAGCCCAAAAAGCAAGCACTACCCCTTAAGTCGCTTTCCGAGTTTGGCCGACAACGCGGCTTGGGCGTTGATGAAGAACTTTGGGGGCGAGGGAAATTAGGCCCATTGTGTGATGCTAATGTCATACTAATCTATAAAACTTGCATATGCAGTGTAATTTGGTGTATTATATATAGATAGATAGATAGACAGATAGATAGATAGATAGATAGATAGACAGATAGTATAGAGAGAGTACGACAGAAAGACAAACAGACAGACCGATATATATATACCTATACTTGGCAACGCATTAATTGTAAATATGGTTATATACAAATATTATACAACAAAATCCGTTTAAACCTATACTGTATTTTAATTTTCCATTATTTTAGTAGGTGTTTGAGCCGGTTCCGTATATAGCCTAGCTTTGACGATACGGCTCTCCTGTTTCGCCCAATGACCACTACATGTATTCCTGTTAAATGGTTAGGTTATAGTCAGGTCAAAATACAGTTTAACCCCCAAAAAATTGCTACAAAAGGTTTCTCAACTGATTCTGGTAAGTCTGGTAGGTGTACTTTTAACATACTAAAAGTTTACCAAAGTAGGACCCCCGGAAAAGTGTTTTTTTCAAGATGGCGTCCAAGATGGCCGCCGAAACCTCTTAATGATCATAACTATGTAACTATCAACTCAAATTTGATGATCTTGGTGTCTATCCCTAGGTTTTTGGGGGCAAAGAACACATTAAGATCATAAAATATTATGTTGGCCTATTATGTAACAAAAATCCAAAATGGCGTCAAAAATGGCCACCAACACCTCCAAATGACCGCAAGTCCATAACTATTGACTCAAATTTGATGATCTTGATGTCTATCCCCAGGTTTTTTGGGGCAAGGAACACATTAAGACCATTAAAAATGAAAGTGGGCCATTATCTAACAAATAAGTCCAATATGGTGTCCAACATGGCACTACCATGTGACCAACGTTTCAGTCTAATTTGATTAAACTTGGTTCTAGATCTATCCCCTGGTTTGGGGGGACAAGGAACACATTCTAACAATTTTTTATATCACATAGCTGAAAAAACTGGAAACTGGGTAAGTGATCTTGTCATTGAACAAACGTTGATGAGGTCTCTAAAGAGCACTGGTGGTCTAACTCGCGGCAGTGGGATGACTGAGGACATGCGAAACCTTTGGACCTTATCTGCACCTGTAACATCCGAGTACAACAGTGCGATGCAGGATTTCACAAACCTAACCTATACTACAAGTCCGCAACACAAAGACTCAACTGAGGCGCGCATCAAAAGAGATGCATCTGATCTCGAGAAAATTCGGATAAAGCTTGCAGCCTGCTCACCCTTCACATCTGATCCTACTCTGAGAAACATTGTCAACGGGATAGTGGCTGGGCCAGATGTGAATGTACATGACTTTGAATCGGTTGGGAACAAGATCATTGAAGATATAATCGGAAAGTCGGCATTTACTTACAAATTCAAGCGGAAAGACAGAGCCCAAACCCTTGGGAATATCTCTGCTGTGAAGATTGCTCCTGATCGTACCATTGATCCTGCCCTTCTGTTCCAGCGTTTCCTTGTGGTGTCAAGGTCAGGAGATCTTTCCCTTGAAGAGGTTTTGACGTATGAACTAAGCCCCTACCCTCCAGCCCTCTTTGAGACCAGGAACATTCTTCGAAAAGCAGACAAACCTCAGCTTGCTCAGGCAATTCGAGACCATGCTGCGGACTTATCAAATGAGGCTGTGATGAACTCTATTCCTAAAACAGATTGTTACGTGCTTGATGGTGGCTCTTTGCTCCATCGTTTACCGTGGAAGAAAGGCGACTCATATAATGCAATAGCTGAGTCTTATGCAGACTTCACTGTGAGACATTACGGACAAGCGACAGTGGTGTTCGATGGCTATGGTGAAGGGAAGGTCCCTCCATAAAAGACAACACACATCAGAGACGAGGAAAAAACCTGCACCCTATTGTTAGTTTCACTGCAGAAACAGAGTTTTCAGGCAAAAAGGAGGACTTTTTGTCTCGTGACAAAAACAAGGCAGACATGATTGCTCTCATCAGCACAGCACTAACTAAAAGGGGATGCCATGTCATTCAGTCACCAGGGGATGCAGACGTTGATATCGTTAAGGCAACTGTTGAACGATCCCGTCATTGCACCACAACGTTGGTCGGTGAGGATACAGATTTGCTGATCTTGCTCCTTCATTACTCCAGAACAGACAATGAGATCATCTACTTCCGTTCTGACGCAAACAAGCAGTCAAAAGAACACAGAGTGTATAACATTAACCTGTTGAAAGAAACTTTAGGAGACGATGTGTGCAATGAGTTGCTCTTTGTACATGCCTACTCAGGCTGTGATTCAACTTCAAGGATTTTCGGCATCGGAAAAAAGTCAGCCTTCCGGAAATTAGTGAAATCTGATCCTGTCATGAAGTCCTGTGCTAGTGCATTCATCCTTCAAAACAAATCTCAAGAGGACATATCAGATCTTGGCAAAGACCTGATGGTTGATCTCTTTGGTGGCAAGTCTAATGATACGCTATCATCACTGCGCCATATCATTTTCACCAAGAAAGTGGCAACTGCTCAAGCATTTGTCACTCCTGAACGGCTTCCCCCAACATCACCTGCAACAAGATTCCATAGCCAACGTGTGTACTTTCAAATTATGGTATGGATGGGGATGGCAAATGAAATGAACCCAACTGAATGGGGATGGAAACAGGAAAATGATCAGTTAATTCCAATTATGACCCAAAACAATGCTGCGCCTGACGAACTCTTGAAAATTATCCATTGCAACTGTTCGGGGGGATGCAAATCCTCTCGATGCAGCTGCAGACGCTATGGACTCCCCTGCACTGCTGCATGTGGCCCTTGCCAAACTGAAAACTGTGACAATCCAAACAACACTCAAGAGGTCGATACTGAGGAGGAGGATGACACTCAAAACTGAACGCTCTGAAACTTATTCTATGGACAAAGGTGTTTGTGCATTAGGTGATAGTGGACAGCTGAAGGTCATGAATTCAATTTCATAATGATTCAACAGCTCAGTGATATCCAAAGTTGTCTTAATGTGTTCCTTGCCCCCAAAAACCTGGGGATAGACATCAAGATCATCAAATTTGAGTCAATAGTTATGGACTTGCAGTCATTTGGAGGTGTTGGCGGCCATTTTTGACGCCATATTGGATTTTTGTGTTACATAATAGGCCAACATAATTTGTTATGATCTTAATGTGTTCTTTGCCCCCAAAAAACCTAGGGATAGACACCAAGATCATCAAATTTGAGTTGATAGTTACATAGTTATGATCATTAAGAGGTTTCGGCGGCCATCTTGGACGCCATCTTGAAAACAAAACTTTTCCGGGGGTCCTACTTTGATAAACTTTTAGTATGTTATAAAGTACACTAAACCCTACCAGAATCAGTTGAGAAACCTTTTGTAGCAATTTTTTTGGGGTTGAGGGGGTATTTTCCATATATCGACCTGATTATTAGTGGCAAAGAGAATATTGGAGAGTGTGTGAGAGATTTATATAGATTTTCATAGATACACTCGCCACAGAGATCTTACGATCCCTGCAAGGTGGCCAGGAATTAATCCTAGTAGGGATACCAATCCTAAGAGTAAGGGAAAGTGGAAGGAAAGGATAGCAAAGATGAAGGCTGCCTCCGGCAACTTACCTTACATGAAAAAAGTTAGGCCTAGAAGTGAACAAACTTTGCAGGGCTTGGAAATCACCTAAAGGAATTTACAGAGTAGTTATAAATGGAAAGGAAATTATTGCATACTTTCACCATTTTTTACTTCTGCTCTCTTTAACTGAAAACAGTGTTCAGTTCTGAGAGAGAGAGAGAGAGAGAGAGAGAGAGAGAGAGAGAGAGAGAGAGAGAGAGAGAGAGAGAGAGAGTACAAAGGAGTACAAAGGAAATCAAGCAACAACAGATCTAGTGACCCTTCTAGGCTGCTTGTCCTCCAAAACACCGAGGATCAAGTGTCCAAACAGTGGTTTAGAGTGGGTAAGGGAACATTGGAAAGGGAACTACTGCCCTGCCACTAACGTGGCAGGACTAGGAAGTTAGTAGGGGACATATGGGTTAGTAACTGAGGGGAGGATAAAGTTATTCATTTACAAACGCAGTCAGTCGCGGGTTTGATGCGAGATATTTGTCTAGGCGGAATTTAAATGAATCAACGGTGCTGCAGTCTATAACGTTTCGGGGAAGCCCATTCCACAAGTTGACAACTCGATTGAAGAAGAAATTCTTAGATTCGTGCGAGTTAAAAGATTTACCAATAATTTTGCAACCGTTTCCCCGTGTGTAATTAGATTGGTTGATAGTGAAGTACTTACTACAGTTCATATTGTCGATGCCTTTGATGATTTTGAACACTTGAATTAAGTCGCCTCTTAATCTGCGCTGGGTTAAAGGAAATAGATTTAATTCTCTAAGACGCTCTTCGTATGGTTTGTTCTTTAGGCTAGGTATCATTTTGGTAACTCTACGTTGAACTCGTTCTAGCTTGTTTATATCTTTTTGGTAATAAGGGCACCAGGATTGAACGCAGTATTCCAGAAGAGGGCGGACTAAGGAATTGTAAAGGGTTAGGATAACTTCTTTGGATTTATGCTCAAATGACCTGCCTATAAAGCCAATTATTTTGTTTGCCTTCTTAACAACTTCTGAACATTGTTGACTCGGTTTTAGGTTACTCGATATTGTTACTCCCAGATCAGTTTCTCTGTTTACATTCTTAAGCTGAGTGCCATTCATCGAATAGTTTGCTTTCTCATTTAGGTATCCGACATGTAGTACTTTACATTTATCCGCATTGAAACTCATTTGCCAAATTTGGGCCCAACATGACAATTTATCTAGATTGTGTTGCATATCGTCAACTTGTTCTTTTGAGAGTACGCTATTTGCAATTTTTGTATCGTCAGCAAATTTTGAGATTGTGCAGGTGAGACCCTCATCTATGTCGTTGATGTAAATTAGAAAGAGAATTGGTCCTAGTACCGATCCCTGGGGTACCCCGCTACTTACATTGGTCCATTTAGATGCCTTACCGTTTATGACTACTCTTTGCTTTCTGTTGTTGAGCCAATTTTCTATCCATTTCAACACACCGTCTTGTATTCCATGCGCTTTTAGTTTTAGCAGTAAACGTTTGTGGGGAACTTTGTCAAAGGCCTTTTGAAAATCAAGGTATATAATATCTACAGCTTTACTCTCATCGTAGAGGTTGAGGATATCGTGGAAGAAGTCTAAGAGGTTTGTTAAACAGGAACGTTTTTTACGAAAGCCGTGTTGAGTATCTTTAAGTATGTTATTTTCCTCTAAGTGATTTACGAGTCTGTCTCGTATGACCGTTTCTAGCATTTTACATACAACTGAGGTTAAGCTAATTGGACGATAGTTACTGGGTAGGGATTTGCTGCCTTTTTTGAATATCGGTGTTACGTTGGCTAGCTTCCACTGATCAGGCATAGTTCCAGACTGCAAGGATTTATTGAATAGTAATGTCAGTGGTTTGGAGAGCTCATTCTTAGCTTCCTTTAGAACTCTAGGCGAGATTGTATCAGGTCCTGGCGTTTTATTTACTTTGAGTTTATCTAAACAATTCAATACTTCTCTCTCTGTAACGGTAATATTGCTTAGAAGATCTGAATTATCAATCTGAATCGGCGATGGTGTAGGGATATCACTGAGGTCTTCGGTTGTAAAAACTGATGCAAAGAAGGTATTGAGGGCATTACTCATTTGTACTTCGTCTTTGGTGTATTCTCCTTTTTCATCGACTAACGGTCCAACAGTTGAAGTAACTACTTTTTTCTTTCTGATATAACTATAGAATTCTTTCGGGTTTGTTTTACTTTGATTCGCAATATGTAACTCTAAGGTCTTTTTACTTTGCTTAATTAACTTTTTGGCTTTGCGTCGTAGCTCTACAAATTTCACCCGTTCTTCGTCATTTTGTGAGGATTTTAATCTATCATTAGCAAATTTTTTAGCAAGCAGGCAGTTTGAAATATCTTTATTCCACCATTTGGGCTTATTATTATGGCCTGGACGCCGTATTTTCGATGGTATGCAGTCTTGCACTGCTTTTAGGTAAGTGGTTTCGAATAACTTCCAAGATGTATTTATATCGTTATTGTTAATTAAAAAGCTCCAGTCAGTTTCTTTAAACATAGCTCTAAGTTTATGGAAGTTTGCTTTCTTGAAATTAGGGACTTTTTCGATGCTACTATTTGGTTCGTTACTAGTAAACTTTAAAGTGAAAGTTATCGTACGATGGTCGCTGTTACTGAATTCATCACCAACATTCAAATTCTCTATCAATTCTTCTTTTGTTGCAAGTACAATGTCAAGAACGTTATTACCACGGGTCGGCGTTCGAACAAATTGATAAAGCGAACTCTCTTGCAAGTTCGTATACAAGTCATGTCCGGAGTGTGAAGTAAGAGTATCGCCCCACTTGGTCACAGGTAAATTAAAGTCGCCAAAAATTACGGTATCTTGTGAGTTACTTACATCTGCAATTTGTTCGTAAATTTCTCGGTCAGTTTGCACTGATTGAGCTGGAGGTCTGTATATTAACGCAAGTATTATTTTTGTACCTTTATTATTCTTTATTAGCACAAAAGATGTGTCGACGTTCACAATTTGAGGTTTTGACACGAGGGTCGGGTTAAGACTTTCTTTGATATAAAATAAAACGCCACCTCCATTTTTATTTATTCGGCTGTTCTCAAACATTACATAACCGGGAAGTGAATACTCTGCTAAAAAGTCTCTATCTTCTGTATTGAGCCAAGATTCTGTTATGCCAATCACATCATAATTTTCTGTAAACACTAGTTCCTCTAAATCTGAAAATTTATTGCGTATGCTACGAGCGTTTGCATAGAAAACCTTTAAAGTTGCGGTTTTAGAACTCGCAGAACGTTCTTTCATCGAATTTTTGGTTCTGGTCGGATCTACATTTACATTCATGGCTGTCCTCGGTCCTCGGTCGTTATCCCTGACGGTTTTGAATTTGGGTCGTGTTGGTGGAGATTTATCCAAATTCGCGGTTCTTGACGGATTAGTATTTAATTCCTTTGTAGGTTGCCGTCCTCGCTGTCTTCGGTCCTCCTTCCTGGTTGTCCTGTGCTGAGTCGATTTCTTCTCCGAAAATCCTTCACCGCATCGTTGAGAAGACGCCCAAAACGTGCTGCTCCCACCTGGTTCAGATGAACTCCATCGTCCGAAAACAAATAGTCATCGTAGTAGAAATTGTCCCAGGTGTCGACGAATCCCACGTTCTCCTTCCTGCAGAGGTTTGCTAGACAACGATTTGTGCTGGTGGCTATGTTGTAAAATCGGCTCTCTACACCGAGCCGGGGGACGATTCCTGAGACGATGATCCTTGATGACTTCTCCTTAAACGACTTGATCAGCTGCTGGTACTTTAAAAGCAAATCTTCCGACCGGGTTCGCTGCACATCGTTGGATCCAACGTGGATGACGTACATTGTATTAGCAGGGGCCAGCTTTGATACTTCGTCAACTGCTGCAACTACGTCATCCACACCACCACCAGGGATACAAAAACGCTTCCTGGTCTTAGGTGCCCTGGCGCAAAACTCTGTGAGCTGACCACGTATCATCGAGTCTCCCACGAGCCGGACTTCTTCTATTTCCTCTTCGTCATCTGAGTCTGCGAGTATCTGGAAACGGTTTTGACACTCGGTAATCGGTATGTGTTTCCTGGTCTTGGGGCAAACGTTGTTCCTCACGACACGGAAGTTGTCTTGAGGGGGAAGAGAGTCACTATTTGTATCTTGAGTATCGGATACATCAGCTGAAGTGGCTACTGTAGGCGTTGAATTGTTGGCAGTTGACGTTGGGGCGTTGGTGGCTGCTGGAGTTGCGGTGACAATTGAAGTTTGTGGTACTCCAACGTTGAGTGTTACAAACTCTTGGAGTGATTCCAGCTTCATGGTGAGGACGTTGATCTTGTTGTAGGCTTCATCTAATTTCACTGTAAAATTCTCTCGTTGTTGGCAGAGCCGGCAGTCTTGAAGATCGATAGTAGCAAACATGGACTCACCAAACCTACCGGCGCAGTTCGCACAAGCGCGAGGCATGGTGACAGTCACTTTCTTCAGATCACTTCACTCACTTAAAAAACAATTCACTCACTTTAAAACACTTCACTCACTTTAAAAACACTTCAATCACTTCAACCGAAAACAAATATGCTGAAATACGCAGAAATAGGTTATCAGGGGTGATAGCCTAACCGAAAACAAAAATGTTGAGATACGCAGAATTAGGCTTCCAGGGGCGATAGCCTAACCAAAAGTTTTTTTTAAAAATT
Source organism: Lithodes maja (assembly GCA_037953745.1). Classification (NCBI taxonomy): domain Eukaryota; kingdom Metazoa; phylum Arthropoda; class Malacostraca; order Decapoda; family Lithodidae; genus Lithodes; species Lithodes maja. Next base: position 4,787 of record JBAKBP010036894.1, on the reverse strand, counting down.
GAAATACGCAATAATAGGCTACCAGCGTTGAATAGCTAGCCTAACCGAAAATAATAAAATTGAAATTCGCACAGAGAGAGAGAGAGAGAGAGAGAGAGAGAGAGAGAGAGAGAGAGAGAGAGAGAGAGAGACACACAGAATTCAACAAACAGAAACACACATGCAAATATATACTGTATAGAGGTAGGAAGAAGGAACAGACAAACAGAACACGCACACGCACACACACACAGCACAACAAACACACACACACACACAGCACAACAAACACACACACACGACCGAAAAGAAAGATTGAAAAAAAGACCAAAATCCTGAAAACTCTGAAAGGTACACGAAAACTTCTGTTACCTCCCGCAAGAACGTCCGAAGTTGAAGATCTGATAAAATTTCGGTATGTGAGTAGCTGTCAGACTCCTCCACCCTCCTCCTCCTCCACCTCCTCCTCCTCTGCCTTTCCTGCGGCTCTTTTGGGGATATTGATGATGCGCTCTTTTTATCTATCTATCTATCTATCTATCTATCTATCTATCTATCTATCTATCACCCTGTAGGTGATGCAGATGACAACACTGTGCAAGATAAAGATGGCTACACAGTCGTCAACAGAAAACGGCGACCAAGAGGAGTTATGTCTCAAGATAGTGGTTCTAATGAACAGAAAAAGAGCAAATGTAAGGGCATCACTGGAACAAAAACAATGCTTAATGCGAAATTTAAGGGTATTTGTAGACCTGTAGATTTGTATATAGGCAACGTGGACTTGGAAACGAACTGTGATGATATTATTAGTTTTGTAAAAGATGAGCTTAATATAACTCCAATGGGTTGTATAGAACTTGAATCAACAAATATTGAGACACAATCGAAGGGTTGGAAATCCTTTAAATTAAACATTTCAATGGAGGACAGGGAAATTTTGCTCAAACCAGATTGCTGGCCAAAGAAAGTAAAAGTTAGGAAGTTTTATACGACGCGATCTAGAATGAATGAGAACGATGGTTAGCATAGTTTCATTTAATTGTAATTCGATTCGGAATAATATTGAAACAGTTAAGACCTTAACATTTGACAATGACATAATACTCTTGCAAGAATTAATGTTACTAAAAAATGATTTACCTGTAATTAGTACAATAAATGATTCATTTGATAGTATAGCTTGTGTTCAAGATAAATCAAATGAGGGTATATTGGAGGGTCGACCCTCCAAAGGTGTAGCGATTATGTGGAGAAAGAGTTTGAGTACATTTATTGAACCAGTTTATTGTAATGACAGAATAATTGGTATAATTTTAAATTCGTTAGGGCATAAATATTTCATTGTGAACGTGTATTTACCCTGTGATAAACAAAATAATGACTCATTAGATGAATATCGTCACACATTGGCATTGTTAGAAAATCTGATCAGTGAACAAAATATTAATGATTGTATTATTAGTGGTGATTTTAATGCAGATTTTCAAAAAGGTCGTTTTAGGGATGACTTGACTACGTTTATTGATAATAATAATTTGTGTATTAGTGATGAAGTGCTACCTAGTGATGCCTTTACATATTTATGTCCTAGTAGAAGTGTTGTTAGCTGGCTAGATCATATCCTAACTTCGGAAAGTATACAAGAGAAAATAGATAATATCTGTATTCGATACGACCTTTCATTATTTGATCATTTTCCCATTGGTTTTAAAGTAAATATCGACGTAATTCATAAAAATGAGCATATAGAGTCAGTAACTAAGCAGTTTATTAATTGGAAGTTATTTAACTCAAATGATGTAATATTAAAATATCAAAATAAAGTAAGTAATTGTATCACTGGGTACGACTTGACTAATTTTGAATGTCTGGAATGCTGTTCATATAACTGTCCAGATTCAAATCATATTAAGGAATTAGAACATAATAATCTATGATACATTTGTTCAAATTTGTAATGATGCCTCAGCAGAATTTATACTAAACATCAACAGAGGTTACGAAATAAAGCCAGGATGGAATGATCATGTTCGTAATTTATATAAAGTAGCAAGGGAGAATTTTTTTATTTGGAAGAGGAATAACTGCCCCATAGTTGGCGAATTCCTTGAAGATATGAAGAGTTCACGAAAGACATTTAAGAAAGCTCTGAAGCATATAATACATAATGAAGCACAAATACGAAATGAAAAACTGGCAGAGTCTTATTCACATAAGAGGTACAACACATTCTGGAATGAAGTTAGGAAATCGAAAAACAACAAAGGTTACTTGAATATAAAGATTGAAGGCGAATGTGATTCGAATCTAATAGCAGAAAAGTTTTCACAAGCATATAAACGTGTATTTGATGACCAGAATTGTCAATCTAAAGGTAATTTTGAAGCTTTAAGATTAAAACAAGATGTTCGAAGAGGTAAAATAGTTGGGACCATTAACTTGAATGATATAAATACAGCCATATCGGAGTTGAAGTATGTTATTGGTCACGATAATATCCATTCGAATCATTTGAAGTTTTGTCCAGAATATGCAAGAGGTTTACTTGCTAAATTATTTTCAGCATTTATTGTTCATGGCTTTATACCTAATACTATGATAACTGGAGTCATTCTTCCTCTTATTAAAGATCGTGGTAAAGATCAAAATTTAATTGATAACTATAGACCAATAATATCGTCTTCAGTTTTTCTAAAGATTTTTGAATATTGTTTAAAATATAAATTAACAAATTATGTCGACTTTAATGAGAGGCAACATGGCTTCAGAGCGGGCCATTCAACTCTTTCTGCAGGTTTAATTTTTAAGGAAACTGTTTTACGCTATCGATCTGCAGGATCGAATGTATATGCGAGTTTTATTGATTTTAGAAAAGCGTTTGATAAAGTGAATCATTTTAAATTAATCCAGAAACTTTTAGAACTAGATATTCCTCATTACCTTGTAAATATTTTGTTTTATTTTTACAGAAACCAAATGGTTGCTACTAAACATAAAGATGCACTGTCAAAGCCCTGGAAGATTATGAACGGAGTGAGACAGGGTGGAATTTTATCTCCTTTACTTTTTAATGTATATATTGATTTATTAATCGAAACCGTATCAAAGTGCAAAACTGGATGTACTCTTGGCAATAGGATGAGTCACATTATTGCCTATGCTGACGACATAGTAGTTTTAGCGCCAACAGCGACAGGGTTACAAAAGTTACTAAACATTGTGGAACATGAAACGAAAGCTTTAGATATTCAAGTGAATGCAAAGAAATCAGTGTGTATGTTTTTTAGGGATACTAATAATATAAATGGTCTGCCGAGAATGAAGCTTAATGATGAAGTAATGATCAATGTACCATGAACATAAGTACCTAGGATTTATTATTGATGATAAACTAAATAATGATAAGGATGTAATAAGGACAAGAAATAAGTTTTATAATGAATTCAATTGTATTTTACGTAAATTCCCTAATGTTAATATTAATGTTTTTATTCAACTATTTAATAGTTATTGCTTAAGTTTTTATGGTACAGAATAATGGTTTTCCAATAAGCGGTGTGGTGTTCCTCTGAAACAATTTGCGGTTGGATACCACAAAGCCATTAAGAAGATTTTAAAACTTAAATACTGGGAGAGCAACCACAAAGCATGTGATTTAGCAGGGTTAATGACATTCACTCATCTAATTAATTGGCAAAAAATACGGTTTGCTCACAGATGTATGATGAAGCCTTGTATCTTTTTAAGAAAATGTTTACTTAACAATGATGATAGCTTATATTTGATGAAGGAAGTAAAGAATATTTTATTGAATATTTATAATATCGAATGTTTAATGGAAAATGACATTGACGCAGTAAAATCTAGAATTACTTTTATTCAAAGCCGTGAACCAACTATGAGATAAATGTGCTTCACAATTCTCTTACTATGTACAAAGTTTTATGTAGCTTTTACGAAATAAAATATTGAGTCTGAGTCTGAGTCTATCTATCTATCTATCTAACTCTAACCTCTCTCTCTCTCTCTCTCTCTCTCTCTCTCTCTCTCTCTCTCATCATCAATATCCCCAAAAAGAGAGAGCCATATTATATAACGTCCATGTTTATAACTCCGTATCCAAAACCACTCTAGATTCCAAGCCGGACTGCAAACTCTGAATATCTGTATAATTCTATGTAACACACACTCTCTCTCTCTCTCTCTCTCTCTCTCTCTCTAAGGTGTTTCTTGGGTCGTTATACCCTGACCTCTCTTTCACTCACTGATATGCTGCCACTCTCACGCCCGATTACATACACACACACACACACACACACACACACACACACACACACACACACACACACACACACACACATTATCTAACTATCTCTCCTCTTAACTTCCATTCCTGCTTCTGGACTCTTATCTGTGCTACCGGTATTTCCTTTGTTGTATCATTAATAAATACCTTACTTTACTCAACTTCCTTCCAGTTTTACTATTGCATTCCTCTATATTTTCTAAGTGTTATTCTATCTTGTTATTCTGGTTGAGTCATGCATATATATATATACTATACTACCTCGGCAATATAATCTATATCTATCTATATATAAAGCTATATATATATATATATATATATATATATATATATATATATATATATATATAGAGAGAGAGAGAGAGAGGTCACCGGTACTGAAGGGGTAAATAAATCTACTTACAGATGGAAGAGGACAGGGCAACTTTCACAAAGTTAGGTATATAAGTGTCAATACATAGCTAGCGAGCGATAGCGATCCTGCAATTTAGGAGGTACC
>JBAKBP010036893.1:0-17931 GCA_037953745.1 Lithodes maja | reverse complement strand
GTACTAACTAACATGGAAGAGTTGGGTAGCTATAAAACATTATGATTAAAGGCACCAGTAACAACTCATCCTTCACATCCTCCATTGGATCATATCTGCCCAGCAACTTTCGTGAATATCGGTTGAGATTTACCAGAAAAACAAACGAGTGTAAAATTCGGGGGTCCATTAATGTGTAGCCGACTGTTCCTATGTACTGCTACCTGAAAGAAAGCATCAATTATTGTTAGAATATATTGGCCATTTGTATAGTCCTGACCTGAAATTTATGTTTTCGTCTGCGTTTGTTTGACTGATTGTCTGTAAACAAGATATCTCATAAATTGTTGAACCGACTTCAATTTAGGAGGTGATCATGATCACATCCTAGAACCCAAATTCAGAACTCTGGAGAAAATTTAGGTCTATAATATTAATGGTAAAGAACCAGCCAGTGTAGGCGAAGGTATATGCGCTCTACCAAGTGCCACTCTAGTTTACTTATATATCCTGTAAACCAACACTATTTTTACCTAGCATATCCTAAGCTGACCTACCTAACATAGCATATACTGTGGTGATGGGCTTGTCTATCAGAGTGAGAGTTGAGCGTTCTCTGCCATACCCATAGCTTACTCTGACTGTTCCTTTTATTTATATATTTTCTACATCTCATGTCATGGTGTCTCTTCCGTGGCTTGACCTCCCTACTGCCAACCTCCAGGTTGGCAGACTGGGAGCCAAAGCATAAAATGTTTGCTCTGCCCCTCAACTTTCCCTTTATAATTTGTGAGGGGCACAGGGCCTTGGGTAGGGCTTTGGTGTCCGGGCATTTCCACGCCCCTCCTCAGCTCCTCGCCTGGGAGCGGCTTCAGTCACCTGGGCTTTCTTAGTGGTAAGCAGGGAGGGTTCTGTGGGGGCACTCGGTTATGGATTTGCCCTTGCTCGGAACCTTGGGGATGCTCGGTCAGACAGCCTGTTGAACAACAACAACAACAACCTAGCATATACTTTGGTTCACTTTTATTTGTTCATTTATGTATAATTTTATAATATTAGTTTCCTCCCTAGACCTCCATCAAGCTTAAGAAAACACTCCTCCCAAGACCCTCCTTCAACATAAACACTCCTCCCAAGACCCTCCTTCAACATAAATGTTTACATTTTTCGATATAAATATGTTCCGACTGAAGGCCGGTTCCTCTTCAATTACAAGCTTGCATCGCTTTCAAGGAAAAAATCGACACCTAAATGACACAAACAGAAAACTAATGGGGCTAAACTTGAGAAAAAAGGGGGAACAGGAAAAAGACCAATCTCCCCTTAACCTGTGTAATTTAGCCGAGTACTGCTATTGTAAACAGATTAGGTTCTCTGATATGAGGTAATCGTAGGATAGGTTTAACCCCTTCTGTACCGCGACGTCTTTTTAATTTTATTCTAGCTATATTCAGATGATTTTGTGCAGCTTAAGAAGGATCTGTGGTAGAATAAAGGGTTAATTGAGATAGTTCAAAGCCGCTTAATTGCTAGAGGCCCTTTTTAAGCTGAAAAATATTGTCTAATAGTAGCTAGAAGAAAATAAAAAGACGTCGCCGGTACGGAAGGAGTTAAGAAAGACTGAGTAGAACTATTAACACATTTATGTAATTTAGGGTCTAAAGGATAAACGTTATACGGATAAAGGAAAAGGACATATTGATATTAGGGAATATTACATAGAAATACATGAATAATATACGAGAGAATGGAAGTGAATTACATAATAATGACGAAATACGGTAGAAACTCTTATAACTCTATACCTCTTACATTGAAGGCCTTCGATATGTCTAGCGCAATAGAAAAGGTCTCACCGAAGTCCCCGAAAGGAGGATGACCAGGAGTTAGTAAGATATGAAAGAAGATCTCCAATAGAGCAACCCTTAAGGAAGCCATACTGGCGATCTGAGAGTAGATTATGAGAAGATAAATGCTTAAGAAATTTGAAAGTAAGAATAGTTTTAAAAACTTTAGAGATACAAGAGATGAGAGCAATTGGACGATAGTTGGAGGGTTGAGAATGGTCACCCTTCTTTGGGACAGGTTGAATGAGAGCGAACTTCCAGCAAGAAGGGAAGACGTTAGAGAAGAGACAGAGACAAAAGAGTTTGCCTAGACAGGGAGTCAGCACGGAAGAACAGTTTTTGAGTACAACAGGAGGAACACCATTCGGACCATAAGCCTTCTACTGTATGTACTAAGCCCAGAGAGGGTAGAAAGTACATTTTTAGAAGAGATTAGGATATTAGGCATAAGTAGGAGAGAGGGGGGTGGAGAGGGATGAATAGCACCGGAATCATCCAAGGTGGAGTTTTTAGCGAAAGTTTGAGCGAATAGTTCAGCTTTGTCAGAGGAAGAAGTGATGGTTGTGCCATCAGAGTGGAAAAGGGGAGGGAAAGACGAGGAAGAAAAATTGTTGGAGAGGTTTTAGGCTAGATGCTAGAAAGCTTGGGAAGAGCTAGAGTTGGATAGTTCAGTGCATTTATTATTGATGAAAGACTGTTTGGGAAGTCGAAGAACAGATTTGGCTTGATTCCGGGCAGAAACATAGGAAGAATGAGATTCATGAGTTTTAAGGCGTACCGTTTAAATACTTCTTCCTCATTGCGGACAGCGGTAGAAAAAGCATGAGTAAACCAAGAATTTTGCACTAGTCAGAGAGAAAGAAAATGGAATGTATGCCTCCATGCACGATAGGATTACCTCGGTAATGCGTTCAGCACTCTCCGAGGGTCCTCGGCCACAGAAGCAAAATTCATTCCATGGGAAATCAAAGAAGTACTGCTGGAGAGCCTACCAGTTGTCAGCGCCAAAGTGCCACAAGCACCGCCTGCTAAGAGGATCAGGTGGCCGTACTGGAGAGATAGGACAGATGACAGAGATAAGTTTATGGTCGGAGGAGCTCAAAGGAGAGAAAAGATCGACCGTATGAGAAGAAGGGTTAGAAGTTAGAAACAAGTCAAGAATGTTGGGCCGATCTCCGAGGCGATCCGGGATACAGGTAGGTTGCTGAACCAACTGCTCTAGGTCATTTAGGATAGAAAAGACGTAGGTTTGTTCACCATGTTGATCAGTAGAATTGGAGGAGAGCCATTGGTGGTGATGAACGTTGAAATCTCCTAAAATGGTGATTCAGAGAAAGGAGAAATGGCTAGAATGTGTTCCACTTTAGAGTTCAGATAATCAAACAATTTGGGAAAGTCGGTAGAGTTAGGGGAAAGACAGATATCACATAAACATTTAATATGAGAATGACAGAAAAGTTTGAGCCATAAAGTGGAGAATTCAGAGGAGCCAAAATCGGAAATACGAGAGCAAGTGAATTTGTTGTGCACGTATGCACAACATCCGCCTTTGGCTTTGAAACTAGGATAGAGAAAGTAGGAGGATACAGAGATGCTGCTGGCAGTTGCTTCAGACACCTGAGTTTTACACCCACTTAATATGTCCGCCTTGGCTGGGATCGAACCCAGGTCAAGCAGATTCACACGTGAGCGTGCTTGCCACTCGACCGCCGTGAATGAAAATATCAAGCAATAGCCTCAATAAAATGTATGATTGTAGCCAAAACAATAAAGGAGAACCATGGTCGGGAGGTTCATGGTCGATGCATGAACTATTAACACGGATATTATATGCGATTGTTGTTACAGGAATGAATGGAGGAAGTTTGTTAGGAAGAACATATGAAGGTATTTGTAACCTTTTAATTGACACACCTGGAAGGTCATCATCCCCGAAAATGTGAAGACTTTGTTGTGGAAGTGTATATCATCTGAGGCGAAGTCAATGATCTATATTTTATTAATTTCACCACAACACCAAACACCCCCAATGAAATTAATTAAAGTATAATATTTATATGATCCGCCAGGTTTCGAACCCGGGTTATCACACACAAATTGTTGCCACCTTAACCATTACACCACCAGGACGGTTAAAGATTTATGCACACGCCTACGACTTATTATCCATTCTCGAATACTGGATATTAATCTATCATGTTCATACTCCCATTGAGGCCTGGTGAATGTTGTTCCGAATGTTAAAATACTTGCTTTGGAAAGTGTTTATTGTATTAATTTTCTCCCGGTCATCATTGTTCCCTTTCTAATGTCCCTTGCTAATCCTCCCCATCTATTTAACGGGAATGAAGGGTTGGCTACTAACTGTCTGACTGTCTGTTACACTTTTTGTGGTAGCATTAGCATGACCAGGTGCTGTCTGTTATATACTAATGACTATACTGATTATACCACGTAGATGTAAATAGTTCCAGCTGATTGACTTGTGCGACCATGATTACTTAAAACTTAAAGAATTAATAATTACTAAAATACGAGACATTAAACACGGTCGCATGAGCCAATCAGCTAGACTTATTGACATCTAGGTGAGCCGTTCTCACCTCAGCGTGGCTGAAACAAAGTATAGTGATCCAGCAGCCCACATAATGGACACCTTAACAATACCCAACAGGGTTTTTCAAACTAATGGTCCTCGGAGTCACCGTCCTCCAGATATTATCTGCCATCACTCACAGTGCACTCGGTTTATGAATACGCAAATAGTTATTAATAATTATATAGGGTTACAGTCTCTTATCTAACTTATATATTTTACTGCACATAATATATAATTACCCTTGCATAGACATAATCATGTAATATTTAACGTTAACATAGTTATATCAGCATTTAAACCCAATACACACACACACACACACACACACACATACAGCTGCCACGTGGATGAGGTTGCGGCCATCCTCTTTATACCGAATTGTGATATAATTATGGTCTCTTCAGGTTGCTAAATTTCAGTATATCTTAAATAGTTCCTACGCATGTTTTTCTCTTCCAGAAGCCAATAGGTATAAGTCATAACATGATTGGTTGTTAAAATATCAGTGGATATATCTTTTTTCATGAGCTACCCTGGCAACCTGTAACGCGCTGAGTTAGTTGCGAAAGATAATAATTGGTAGAAAGTGTGGTCCCTGTGACTCTCCTGCCAAACCACTATTCCTACAGAGAGAGAGAGAGAGAGAGAGAGAGAGATGGCTAGAGCCATAATATATACTGATATGCGCGTGCATGCAGTTAAACATTAGTGTTTATCGAAACACAAGTGTGTGTGTGGGTGTTTGTGTGTGTGTCTTTGAAAGATCATATTAGCATTCTTTATTAAAAAGTTTCCCAGAGGTTAGGTGTGCTCAATCTTCTGTTACCCCCTTATGCTCCTTTCCCACTGGTGAGACAACTCACGATTTTCGTCGCCAATGACTTCTTTTTGACAAATTCGCAAGAATAGGTGCGTCGTTCACGATTTTGACGATTTTGACCGTTTCAAACAGATGACAAATTATACTCGGCGAAGATGTCGCCGATGTCGGCGACGCAATCGCCAACATCGGCGACGTTACCAGGGAAGTGAGCGATGTTTTCAAAAATCTTGCGAGATCATGCGAGGATGAAAGAATACTCGCCGTATGTTCTGCGACGTCTTCGGCGATCCAAGCGATGATTCGGCGTTTACTTCGGCGAGGTGATAAGTGTATTTTTGTAAGGCACAAATTCTTGCGATCAATGAACGATTCATCATCGATCATCGGCGTTGGCATCGCACATACGTCGGCGAGATCGGCGAGGTGTGCGCAGCTTAGCGAATGTAACGTGAATGTGCTAATTGCGGAGTGGAATTAGCATATCACGCCAAACTAATGGGCCGAACGTCATAAAATATGAAAACTAATGGGGTTAACCATGAGGAAGAAAGGGGACCAGAAAAACCACCCATCTCCCCTTAATTCGGAGGTTGGCAATGCTTCGCCGGAGACATTTTTCTATCAAATAATGTACAAATTTAGCTTGCTCTCAAAACAAAAAATATATATGTTGGCTCGCTACCGCTCACCAGGAAAATATTGAAACCTGGATGGGGGTAAACGTCTTAAAACAGTAGGCTGAACGGAGCCGAACGGATACAAGGCAAAGAGAGAGGGAGAGAAATAGAAAAAAAAAACGAGGAGAGAGAGAGAGAAAGAGTAAACTAAAAAAAGCGAGGTGGGCACAATTGTTAAGCCGTAACGCAAACATTGAGCCCACCTGCTGTTTGTTGTTTTCTCTTTCTCTCCCTCTCTCCTCGTTTTTTTTATTTTTTTCTATTTCTCTCCCTCTCTCGTTGCCTTGTATCCGTTCGGCCCCGTTCAGCCTACTGTTTTAAGACGTTTATCCCCATCCAGGTGTCGATTTCTTCCTGGCGAGCGATAGGGAGCCAGCATTGTATGGAGAAATCCGGCTTCGCCGGAGAAATTTTTCTATCGAAAAATGTACAAATTTAGCTTACTCTCAAAACAAAAATATATATATATGTCCGCTGAACATGATGGCGGTGTTTAGATTATTCTATCATCATTATTGGATTTTATAGAAATAAATCTACAACGATAGTTTTCGCTCTTATAGAATCCATTCCGCAGCAAAATATTAACTCTGTCTGTTTTCACCAATAATAAGAGCTTTTTATATTGTTTTGTTTTCATGAACGGCAGGAGGAAAGGTTATTCTATAAGATTTCATCAACAACAACAACAAATATAACAATATGTGAAATTTCACGTAGGTGAAAGATATCTCACTATAGGCCGAATCATTTTTTTTTACCCACCTCTCTGGAAGTTGCTCTTTGGCCTCATATCAGCAGGTGTGTCTTGAGCATTCCGCGAGTGAGTCGCAAGGCCCTTCGCATGCCTCGTGCGGAGCATACCTCTGGCGGGTATACTCTCTGCGAGTACTCGTGCGCCGTCGACGACTTATCGACTAGGAAATCGCCGATGATCGTCGATGTTCTCGGAACATCCGAGAGCATCGGCGATCCGTCATGCGACGTTTTGGAACATTTCAACGATTTTTTTCGTGCGACAAATTCCGCGATGTCTCGCCGATGTCGCAGATGATCGCAGAAACCCTTCGGCGATGCTCGACGATGCTTGCGAGTGTAACCAATCATCGTGAGTCCTTGTCCAAAATTTTGAACTGTGCGAACATTTGCGACGACCCCGCGAGGGCCCTTGCGAGGCCTTGAGAGGCCTTGAGAGTCAAACGATTTTTCATGAGAGGTGTTGAGACATGTCATGAATGTGCCAATTTATTGGTTTCGGCGACGAAAATCGTGACTTGTCTCACCAGTGGGAAAGGGGCATTATCCCCGTACAGCCTCTTTCTCAGTACAGGGACACTGTTGTAAGCGTATCAGGTATTGTTCGCATATGAATAATGCTTCTGAAAGGGTGCAGTCAAAGGCATGTAATCTCTACTCTTCTCCACCATATTGTCTACAATCTCTCCACATTGTGAAAATTGCATGTATGTTACTGTTATGCCATTATTATAATCAGTGTTCTTCACAGCTGCCCCAGCGTATACCTCTCACTCTGCAGAGACAGAGGGCCACCCGTTTTGTAACTCATTCCCACCACTGTTCTGCCCACCATTCAAAGCCAACAGTTAACTTAAATTTCCCCATAATTTTTCAGCTCAACAAGTAAAGTATGGAATTTACTCCGTAAATGTGTCTATCCCTCACCCTATGACTTTGTTTCAAGTTTTGCGTGCCCTGCAGTTACATTCCAGTGCACTTTGAATATGGTTCTGTACTAATCATTCTGTTCTGACCGGGGGAAGGGGTACAATAGGAAGTCAAATTGTGTATAAATAGTTTTGCATCTTGTCTCTTTCATACACAGAGAAACAATTTATTAGGTAAAGGGAAGTGGAGAACATCAAACCTTTGATTGTCATATGGAGGAATTGGGTTGGTTGTAATGGAAATTTGCATTACATAGGTGAAGTGGCTCTGCGGGTATTTTTTTTCATATATTTAGATGAATATATAGAGTAAACAGGGTACTTATTCTTTTGATTAATAAATACTCTATCCACAGATATTAGAGTCAAGCTTTTGTGTATAAGTCTCTTCGATGCATTCGTCCATTTAGTTCGTCTCTACCTTCCCTCTCGCTCTCTCTCTGAACGGCTTAATTATATTTGCATTGACACAGATATTAGAGTCAAGCTTTTGTGTATAAGTCTCTTCGATGCATTCGTCCATTTAGTTCGTCTCTACCTTCCCTCTCGCTCTCTCTCTGAACGGCTTAATTATATTTGCATTGATATCCCAATGTATATGCTAATAACAAACACCTTTATCATACATATCAACATTGGGAAATGCAATTCACTAAAACTTCTCTGGGGCTACTTTGAAAGTATATAGCGTTTTCCAATGCCATTTTACTAGGACCTATTTTTCTTATAAGTTATAACGACGTTGAGGTTTGTAGCACTTATTTCCGAGCAAATCATTTATTTGTTTCTATTTAAGTGAGATACCAGTTCTAAAGTCTGATATTTGTATACTGTATTTTAGTAATGTATATATTTTTTCTTCTCCAAACCCCTTCCTCAAACACAAAATACACATCTGGAGAATATCATAATTACATCAATATATATTACACTGCTTTTATTGCTGAATGACCTCTTAATTTTTCTCTAACAGTGTAGGATTCTTTGGTATAAGCGACCAGTTATGAAAGCTGGTATTTTGGTATGGGCATTTCACTAATAAAGACTAGATGGATATGGATATGCAATACATAGAAACATTATTTTATTTTAAATAAGAACACAATGCTACACATAATGCTGTATTTGAAACAAATGCATGAGACAGAGAGGTATGAGGAGCCCCTAAACAAATGCCGCAAATCGACAATACGGGCCAGCCCGGGACCTCAACCAAAATTAAGAGACCAACATTAACCCAAAGAAGAGCAAATGAACATCAGCTAAGGAAAAGACTAATCTATAATGTGGATAGATATAGATAGATAGATAGATAGATAAATAGATAGTGTGAGTGAATGAGTGAGAAAGAGCTGTCTTACTAAATATATAGAAACATCTAGCAATTCCTACAAATTGGTTTGCAAACAATAATTACACATAAACAAATATTTCTTAAAGGCAGATTTCACTAGCAAAAACTATTTACACCTTAATTAATATCAAGAGATAAAACGGTAACCATAAACCTGGTGAAACAATTCACGTAACCCAACCCTACACACTTCCAACTTTCCCTACACAATAACCCCCCACCCACCCACCCCCTTCTCCGTGTAGCCCATCCCTCTCCTTCCCAGCAAATCTAACGACGCCATCTATGGGACATAATATGCAACAGATTCAGGGTGGGGGGGAGTGAGCGATCTTAGTATTATCAGAGCGAAAGACCCAGCGAAAATACCATTAGGTGCCCCAGTCGGAAAGGTGACCGACTGTACGTATCCCGATCCCCTTGCACCGTTTCCATGTAACAATTATAATGAGACCGAGGAAAGAGAAAAGCAACATGATATGGTAATATAATACATACAGAATATCAGAGAAGTATTATTGTACCTGTAGTATTATTGTACCTGTAGTATTATTGTACCTGTAGTATTATTGTACCTGTAGTATTATTGTACCTGTAGTATTATTGTACCTGTAGTATTATTGTACCTGTAGTATTATTGTACCTGTAGTATTATTGTACCTGTAGTATTATTGTACCTGTAGTAAAACAAGTATTATTGTACCTGTAGTATTATTGTACCTGTAGTATTATTGTACCTGTAGTATTATTGTACCTGTTGTATTATTGTACCTGTAGTATTATTGTACCTGTAGTATTATTGTACCTGTAGTATTATTGTACCTGTAGTATTATTGTACCTGTAGTATTATTGTACCTGTAGTAAAACAAGTATTATTGTACCTGTAGTATTATTGTACCTGTAGTATTATTGTACCTGTAGTATTATTGTACCTGTAGTATTATTGTACCTGTAGTATTATTGTACCTGTAGTATTATTGTACCTGTAGTAAAACAAGTATTATTGTACCTGTAGTAAAACAAGTATTATTGTACCTGTAGTAAAACAAGTATTATTGTACCTGTAGTAAAACAAGTATTATTGTACCTGTAGTAAAACAAGTATTATTGTACCTGTAGTAAAACAAGTGTTATTGTACCTGTAGTAAAACAAGTATTATTGTACCTGTAGTAAAACAAGTATTATTGTACCTGTAGTAAAACAAGTATTATTGTACCTGTAGTAAAACAAGTATTATTGTACCTGTAGTAAAACAAGTGAGAAAGGAAAACAAGGATAAGGGATTCATGAGAAAGTAGCTTGATGAGAAATGAAACATAGAGGTACAGGAGGAAAAGAGAGAGAGAGTGAAACTGAACGAACTAAATGAGAAAGGAATGATTTTCGTAAAGTAGGTCAGATTAAGGACGGACATAGGGAGATGAGGGATGCAGCTCGGTTCAAGATGATATAAATAAACATTATAAGAGAAGGCATGTATGGTTATATGTACGCATACAAACAGAACACCCATTACACTTGAGGGCCACTCGGGACAGTGCATACCTCCGTCTACGCCGGCGGAGATATGCGCTCTACCGATCGCTTTCTAAATGGAATCACCTTTTCTTTGGTGCATATCCTAATTGCTCCCCAACTTTCGTGAACATCGGTTGATAACTTTTAGAGATATCATAATTATTTACAGACATCAAGCAAACCAAGATACAATTGGGGGCAAAAACATAACCTGAACCCAACTTTGTTGACGGAGGTAATAAGTTTGCGAGGTGCGAAGAAATAATACTACATTGAAATAAGGGGTTGATAACACGAAGGGATATAATAGAAAAATTAAGTAAAGGGCCAGAAGCGAGTGGGATATATATATATTGGTAGGAGCAAGAAGGGGCAAACAGGAGAATGCAGGTTGTAAGATGTAATGGGGTGATAAAAACAATGTGCAGGAGGAAGCAATAACAGAGTGAAGGCGGTAGTAAGTTATTTGGAGTAAGGACAAACATGGGAAGGGGAATGTTATGAACGAGAGCAAGAATTGAAGAATGGTTTAAACTAGTAAATGAAGTCTACATCATTAACATCATACTCATTATTATCATCATCATCATCATCATCATGAATTAGTCCATCGTCAAGGTATTTCCGAAGCTTATCTACTTTGCTCTGTCATTAGCCACTTTAATCCCATCGTGGAAATGTTTAGATATCGGCCGTATGTCTTGTTCGCTGTCTACTCTTTCTCTCAACACTAGATCATCCTTAGGTTGTTATTGTGTGTGTGTGTTTTTTTTTTGTATCACTATTATAAATATTACTGATGGTTTTGATGGGTTTTGCCATATTACAACAATACATTTTTAGAATGCTCCCTAGACTATAAAATACTTCTCGCACGAAAAATTAAACATTGGAACACCAAGCTTTCGTCTATTCTCTCAAGACATCTACAGGGTAATACATATTACCCTGAAGATGTCCTGACATAATAGACTACATAATTTGATCACACGTAATAATTGATTTATTCTCCACATTTATATATATATATATATATATATACATATATATATATATATATATATATATATATATATATATATATATATATAGTATATATATATATATATATATATATATATATATATATATATATATATATATATATATATAAGGATGAGAGCCAAATAAGTCTCCATTGATGAACGATATCCAAGTGTGTTTGGTTTTCATCCTTCTATTTATCTTTAAAATACACTACCCTGGAAGTCAAGCTGTCACTGAAATGTCAGGCATTTTTCAGGCACTTTCCAAAAATGCAAACAGAATTTTTCGATCGTCAATATTTTGTTTTCATGAATATAATAGCCCGAGCATATACGATCGTTGTTCTTGAACTCGCACCACTCTATACAGTAGCGTTACAATATTCTCGATGAGCCGATCCTTTTTGTGCCTCATCAACACTGAGAGAAACCCCATCCTGCCCTCGAAAACACCTTCTCCTACTATTAACACACTATACTACAAACACCTTACATACTTTACTGTCTCTCTACAAAAATATGATGACGACGTTACGACCAACCTCGGAGTACCCATGGGGGGGGGGGGGGGGGGGAAAGGGGGGCAGATATGCCGCCATCCGACTGTCCCTTGTCAACGACTCCACTAAATGCTATGCACCACTGCCTTCTACTCTTACTATTAACTTCAGCAACATTCGTGGCCTCTCTTCTAACTTCCACTCTGTGGAACGCCACCTCTCCTCTGACAACCCTGATCTTCTCTTTCTAACCGAGACACAGTTGTCTGGGACTACTGAAAGCAAACCCTTCTCTGTATCCTCCTACTATCTCTATCCTCAGTTTCGAGCCAAAGGTGGATGTTGCGTCTATGTACGCAACAATCTTGCTATCTCTCGTGTTCCCAACTTAGATTCTTCTGAATTCTCAACTCTCTGGCTAAAGCTTTCTGGTCACTTTCAAACTAAACATCTCTGCGTTGTTTATCTCTCCCCTAGTTCTACTGACTATTCAAAATTATTTGTCTATCTAACTTCTAAAGTGGAACACATTCTATCCATCTCTCCTTTCGAAGAAATCTCCATCTTAAAGGTGGGGGCTCATGGGTTGAGATAAACATGGAATGATAATCGCCAAGCTGTACATAATTATCTTGCAAAATGCAATGGCACTGAAATAATTATTAACAATGGTATAAAGGATTTTGTGGATCGTCTATACCGGGCCTGTGACGTCATAGTGACTTCACACCAGTATCCTTATCCTAGACTGGATGGTGGACTTACACTCTTGTGACGTCATAGGCCCGGTATAGACGATCCACAAAACCCTTTATACCATTGTTAATAATTATGTCAGTGCCATTGCATTTTGCAAGATAATTATGTACAGCTTGGCGATTATCATTCCATGTTTATCTCAACCCATGAGCCCCCACCTTTAAGAGATTTCAACGTTCACCACCGTGAATGGCTCTCCTCTGTTTCCACTGACCAACCTGGTGAGCAAGCCTTAATCTTTTCTATCCTAAACGACCTAGAGCAGTTAGTCCAGCAACCCACCCGTATCCCTGATCGCTTCGGAGATCGGCCCAACATTCTTGACTTATTTCTAACCTGATCTAACCCTTCCACTTATGCTATATATCTTTTCTCTCCTAAGGGCTCCTCCGACCATAAACTAATATCTGTCACCTGTCCTATCTCTCAGGTACGGCCATCCGATCCTCCCAACCGGCGGTGCTTGTGGCATTTGGGTGCTGCCGACTGGGAGGCTCTTCAGCAGTACTTCTTTGATTTCCCTTGGAATTACTTTTGCTTCCATGGCCGGGGACCCTCGGAGAGTGCTGAACGCATTACCAAGGTAATCCTCACGGGCATGGAAGCATACATTCCACTTTCTTTCTCTCAGTCTAATCTAATGCAAACAAATTTTGGTTTACTCACGATTGTTCTACTGCTGTCCACAACAAGGAGGAAGCATTCAAATGGAACCGCCCCCTTAAAAATATCATTCTTCCTATGTTTCTGCCTGGAATCAAGCCAAATCTGTTCTTCGACTTGCCAAGCACTCTTTCATCAAAAATAAATGCACTGAACTATCCAACTCTAGCTCTTCCCAAGTTTTCTGGTATCTAGCCAAAAACCTCTCCAACAATTTTTCTTCCTCGTCTTTCCCTCCCCTTTTCCACTGATGGCACAACCATCACTTCTTCCTCTGACAAAGATGAACTCTTCACTCAAACCTTTGCTAGAAACTCCACCTTGGATGATTCCGGTGCTATTCCTCCCTCTCCACCTCCCTCTCTCCTACTTATGCCAAATATCATAATCTCTTCTAAAGATGTACTTTCTACCCTCTATGGGCTTAATTCTAAGAAGGCGTACGGTCCGGACTGTGTTCCTCCTGTTGTACTAAAAAACTGTGCTTCCGTGCTGACTCCCTGCCTAGGCAAACTCTTTCGTCTCTGTCTCTCCTCTAACGTCTTCTCTTCTTGCTGGAAGTTTGCTCTCATTCAACCTGTCCCAAAGAAGGGTGACCGCTCTCAACCCTCCAATTATCGTCCAATTGCTCTCATCTCTTGTATCTTTAACATTTTTAAAACTATTCTTGCTTCCAAATTTCTTAAGCATTTCTCTTCTCATAATCTACTTTCAGACCGCCAGTATGGCTTCCTTAAGGGTCGCTCTACTGGTGATCTTCTTTCATATCTTACTACCTCTTGGTCATCCTCCTTTCGGGACTTCGGTGAGACATTTTCTATTGCACTAGACATATCAAAGGCCTGCGATAGGGTCTGGCACAAATCTTTAATTTCTCATTTACCCTCCTTCAATTTTGATCCCTCCATCTGTGCCTTTGTCTCTAATTTCCTTTCCGGCCGTTCCATAGCTGCAGTTGTGGATGGCCATCGCTCACTTCCTCATCCCATCAACTTCGGTGTTCCTCAGGGTTATGTCCTATCTCCCATTCTCTTTCTAATATTCATAAGTGATCTTCTCAACTGTACCTCCAGTCCCATCAATTCATACGCAGGCGACTCTATTAGTTTTCCAAAACGCCCCAGCCAGCAATCCCTCAAAAACAAACGTAATGAAGCCATAGTACATCTATCCGCTGATCTAAGTACTATATCCAATTGGGGCAGAGAAAACCTTGTTGCCTTTAATACTTCCAAAACCCGATTTCTCCATTTTACTACCCGTCCGGAAACCCCAGAGGACTTTCCCTTATACTTCAACAATACAAAAACCAATCCTTCATCTTCTCTCAATATTCTTAGTGTCTCTTTTTCTTCTGCTCTCAGTTGGAAGGACCATATTACCAGTCTTGCTAAGGCAGCCTCCCAGAAGCTGGGTGTGCACAACTGCCTCAGGGGGTTCTTTACCGCTGCACAGCATTTTGCTCTGTACAGGTGCACGGTACGTCCTTGTATTGAATATTGTTCACATGTGTGGGGAGGATCCTCTCACACCACGCTCCTAGACAAAGTAGAAAGGAAGGTCTTTCGTATCATTAACTCCCGTCCATTCACCAACTCTCGGCAATTTCCCTCTCTTCGCCGCAATGTTGCATCTCTCCCGCTATTCTATCGCTACTATAATAATCAGTGTTCCTCAGAACTCTCCCAGTGTATACCACCTCCTCTATGTAGGTACCCGTCTTGCAAAACAATCCCACCCCTACTCTGTGCAATTCTCCAACCCAAGATTGAAACGTTACTCTCAGTCTTTCTTCTATTCAACAGCTGAGATCTGGAACTCTCTCCCAGAATCAGTCACTCCCTCTTCCTATGATTTAAATTGCTTCAAACTTCGTGTGTCCAGGCATTTTGGCTCGAACTTCCCTTGATTTTGGCCCTGTCATTCTTTCAATTCTGGGGGAGGCACTCGCTACAGGCAGTTCTGCCTTTTGCCTACCTCACACATAGAAAAAACAGGTGTTTTAGAGCTATATATTATGAGTATATATGAGCTATATATGCGGAGTAGATGGCAAGTTGCTGATAGCACTGAAGAGCATGTATGAGGGTGCAAAGGCGGCAGTACATGTGGAGAATGAGCAGAGCGAGTTCTTTGATCTGAATTTTGGGTTGAAACAGGGGTTTGTGATGTCGCTGTGGTTGTTTACTATATATATGAATGGAGTCATGAAAGTAATACAAGGAAGAGCAGTGGATGTTGGTGTATTGCAGATAAGGGAGGGAAAAGAATGGAAGCTACCTGTACTGCTATTTACTGATGATACAGTTTTGATAAGCGATAGTGAATAGGAGTTGCAGGGTCTGGTAAATATGTTTGGAACAGTGTGCGAAAAACGGAATCTGAAGGTAAATGTGGGGAAAAGCAGGGTTATGATCTTCAAAAGAGGTGAAGCCACAGAGTGTGAGGTGAGGTTGAACGGTCAGGCTATGGAGAATGTTAGCTCATTCAAATATCTGGGCAATGCACTGAGTAAAGATGGGATTATGGATGAAGAAGTGAGGGAGAGGGTGCTACAGGGGAAGAGGGTTGTAGGAACGCTGAAAGCAGTAACAAGAAATAGGGTGGTCAGCATGGAAGTAAAGAAGTCCTTGCATGACAATGTGGTAATCCCGATATTGACTTATGGAAGCGAAGCATGGACGTTAGTGGATAGACTCGGACCAAGAGTGAAAGGGGTGGAAATGAGTTACTTGAGAAGTGCATGTAGAGTTACATGGAGGGATAGACAGACGAATGAGAAACTAAGAGAGAGGTGTGGTGTGGATGTAGACGTGCTGGAAAGTGTGAAAAGGAACACCTTGAGATGGTTCGGCCATATGAAACATATGGGAAGCGAGAGAATGACTAAAAGGGTGTACAAGAGCGAGGTGGAAAGACAGAGAGGGAGAGGTAAAACGAGAGATAGGTGAAAGGATGGAGTGAAGAAGTATATGAGTGAAGGCGGTGCTGGTTAGGAGGAGGGACATCGTCTGATTGGGGACAGATGTGCATGGGGGCATTTCGTTCGTGGCCACCCCTTCGAGGATCACGGCATCAGGCAATAGATAGATAGATAGATTATGATGATACATATAGCTCATGGTATGAGGAAGAGAATAAAACAAACCTGAAGTCCCTAATGCCAATATTTGATTTTATGCAAATATTCATATAATTATATATTAGTCGGACATGAATCATAGCATGCATAACGAGTTATAAATTACTCAGATACTAACCAACACTATATATTTATATACATAAAAACAAATATTGTCAGATATAAAATCCTATCATATAGTATTCAAGATACACTAACTCGTACTCCATACAGAACATCCGACATATTTAAAGGGATCGGGCAGCGCAATATTTCCCATCTGCCTGCTCCACTGAGACTGAGGCCTCTCGCTCACCTGACCTAGCGGGAAGAGGTAGATTGACTGAGAGCAGTGTTGTCAATGGTATTATTCAGCGTGCAAATACCAAAACTTATCATAGTCCAATTTATATGCAATTAGAGTATTCAGTTTTCATTCAATTGATTTGTAAAGTATCCCATACGCTAATCGCGTATCCGTGCATTTAGGGATATCCTTCCTAAAAACTCGATTCAAGAATCCATATGTGAAAGGGTTAAGCATCTGTCTTCCCATATTGTATTTTCAGATTGCCAGTATAGTATCCCTAAGTGTTGCTCTGGTAGTGATCTTCTTTCTTATCTTACTAACTCTTGGTCATTCTCCTTTCGGGACTACGGTGAGACCTTTTCTATTGTGCTAGACATATCAAAATACTTCAATAGAGTCTGGCACAAATCTTTAATTTCTATACTACACTCCTTTAATTTCTATCCCTTCATCTGTGCCTTTATCTCTAATTTCCTTTCAGACAGTTCCATAACTATGGTTGTGAATGCCATCACTCATTTCCTCAACCTCATACCTAGTCTGGTATTCCACAGGGTTCTGTCCTGTCTCCAGTTCGCTTTTTACTATTGGTTAATTATATCCTCAACTGTATCTCTAATGCAGTCCATTCATACACTGATGACTCTACCTTAAACTAGTTTTCCACAACGCCGAGCACGGCACGCCTATCTTCAGGTAGTCTTGATAGCGTAATGCATACATGCACGGAATTTCGGTGTGAGTATCCTAGGTTCGAGTCCTTGGAGTGCCACATGTATTTGTTGATTTCATTAATTGAGTTTAGAAGTAAAGTTGGTTGGTGAAAAAACATGAATGTCAACTATTTCCAATTGGGGCTGAGAAAATCTTGTTTCTTTCAATCCTTCCAAAACTCAATTTCTCCAGCTATCTACCTGTCACTCTCTTCCAAATGACTATCCCTTACTCTGCAACGACACACAAATCAATGCTTCATCTTCTCTCAATATGCTTCATCTTTTGTTTTAACCTGACCGTTCTTGGAAAGATAATATTACCACTCTTGCTAAAACAGCTTCCCAGAAGTTAG
>JBAKBP010036892.1:0-17931 GCA_037953745.1 Lithodes maja | reverse complement strand
CTAGGGATGATCGGCAGATATGTTGTTGCTATATTTCCTTTGTATTCCTTCGTTATCATTATCTGTTACGTTGAAGTGCCTGCATTTTGTAATCAACTGGAATAGTAATATAATTTTTAGAACAATACTTCATCTCAATGGTTTCTTAGATGTATTATATATATATATATATATATTCTTTTTCTTGAACAGTGTTTTCTCCTCCAGTCTGACTCTCTCACTTCCTCCCATCCCGGATCTCTAAGTACATTATTCTCTCTTAATCCTCAGAGGCTTCTTGTTTCTGTCTCGCTCACTCTCGGCTGTTTTCTTTATATTCCTGGCTTCCTTCCTCCAACACACTTTGCCTTCTTCACCATCTCCTTACCCCCCAACCTCTCTCTCTTCTCTATCTCTCTCTCTCTCTCTCTCTCTCTCTCTCTCTCTCTCTCTCTCTCATGTGTATACGCTGTATGAATTTACTTGATGAACATATACTCAGGTTCTTGGGCAGTTAAATGTACACTATTTTAACCTGAAGGATAATTGTGTGTCTATAACTCGTAATTCAAAGTTTAACCAAGTTAAAATTATCAGTAAACCATTTGTTTTTACCAGTTTTTCTTTTACTAGGTGTTGTTGCAAAACATTGCAAATCGATTATGAGCCTGTTAAAAATGTCCACAATGTAACTGACTCAGCCTCGAAATATTGTATAATTTTGCGTATTCTAAATTTATTTCTGTTAAGGCTAAATAAACTTATACTAGTCGTATAAATGTATAATTATTATTATAATACTGGCGGTATATTTGTTTTGTTTGGTTAATTGATCATTGTCTATAAATATATGCCAACAAATTCACACTACATTCAAATCCCTGATATTTACACTCCTGTGGGTTTAAGCCAAATCTTAATAATTTATTCCTCAATATGGAGTATCTGTGCGAAAACTGCCGTTGGCAATAAGTATGGCAGCGAGGCTCCTCAAGTGCAGATGGTGCTTGTTCCACTCTGCTTGTGGCACACAAAGGATTTTGCTGTTGCCTCATTGACTGTAAGTGTCGGCTAAATTGTGCTTGTATCTTGAACAGCGTGTACGGCCCTCCTACATCTCTTCTGTTCTGAAGGCTATTGATAACATTTTGAGTTGGAGTTTGGTTGCCTTCAATTATTCGTCTAGCGCATATAATGTTGCCAAGAAAGCTAAGATATTTCTTGGCTGCACCACCCCAAAAGAGTGAAGAGTATTCCATTGATGATCTAATGTATGCCTTCCCTTCCATCTCTGTCCATTTTAGAGATACTAGAAACGAGAGCAATTGGACGATAGTTGGAGAGTTGAGAGCGGTCACCCTACTTTGGGACATATAGAATAAGAGCAAACTTCCAGCGAGAAAGAAAGGGGTTGGATGAAAGACACAGACGAAAGAGTTTGCCTAGGCAGGGAGTCAATACGAAAACCCAGTTTTTGAGCACACCAGTAGGAACATCTTCAATGTAATGGCATGTAAATCATTAAGCTGTGTGGGTGTGTGTGTACGTGTGTATATATATGTGTGTGTGTCAGGTACTGCAATAGTGACACATTGCAAATAAAGAAATGAAGAGGAAATTTGTTTTCCCCTTCATTTCATTATTTTGAATTTATCATTATTGCAGTATAAGGTACATAATAATGTGTGTACCTATATTCTTAAATGGTACAAATATAATATATATATATATATATATATATATATATATATATATATATATATATTAACGTTAGTAAGGTGCAAACAATAGTTAACAAATCAATACAGTTTTCTTACATGATGTTGATGTCATGTCTCTTTCCCTTTATTCACATTGCACTCACTCGTAGCATTTGATTTATTTCAATCTTACATTGCGTAATACTACTCATTTATTTCAATCTTACATTGCGTAATACTACTCATTTATTTCAATCTTACATTGCGTAATACTACTCATTTATTCAAAAACTATATCTACAATGCATTATCATTGTCATATGAAAACCTGATATTTAATAATAATATTTAACCTTCCAAGGCTATTAAATTTATATTATACACTTTTGATAAGCACATGTTACAATGGCCTCGATCACATTGGTATCGGCGTCCTTTGTTTCCCAATAGTATCACAGTGTGGAATTTAGTTCCAACAGTTCAATGTTTTGTTTAATAGGATATATCTGAGAAACTAGCTATTCATAATTGCATAGTTCATGCTCGGTTTCAAGTAAGCATGCATATTTAATGTTACAACACACTGCAGTCATCGTGTACAAAGTGTAAACATTGTTTATTTTGTTTTTGCCAAATTTTATGTTATATTAAATGGTGTAAATTCGTGAACACCAATTTCGGCTATATGAACACCTGCCTCGTCTTCCTGACGTTGATATTGCTCACACAGTGATTTTGGTGGGAAGCATCCCAGAGTGGTGGTGACCTCCAGGAATGTCAGGTTTCAAGGCTGAACACATTGATCAAATATTTGTATTACTAAAATTGATTGCAAGAGCCGCGGCCAGAATATTAGAGAGACCCCTGAGTGTACAGTCAGAGGGTTGGACGGCGGGTTTGAATTAATTGTCCTCCATAACTCACAAACTATATTTCTACCATTTAGGAAGAGTCAATCAGATGTGGGAATTTACGGCCCATTTGTTTTAGCCCTTTTTAAGTTACAGAGGATAGAGTTAAGATCTCTCGCCTACTTATAATGAATGGACTATAGTACCTTTTCGTAAACATAGCTATCGTCAAACGAGGTTGATCAAAACTAATCAATATATATTTATGGTGAGGAATCATCGCCGCGGTTGAAGCACATGTGATTAGTAATGTTGAATGTCATGTTTGGATGTACTCTAGCCTGTCAATGAACTCTATGTACAGTAGTTTATCTATCGTTCGGAAAATGATCCCGTTCATCATATGATACTGTTATTTTGGATTGGAAGTGTTATGTTTCACAATTAAGGGGGGATGGTTCACTTTTTGGTCGATTTTTTCATTTATATATTATGTTTCTAGTTTCCTCCCTATACCTCCATCAAACTTAAAAAAAAAAAAAAAAAAAAAAACCCGCTCGAGATAATTGTGTACATTCTTCGGTAGAAAAATTTCCCGGCCAAAGGCCGCTTCCTCTTATAATTACAGGCTCGCTATCGCTCGCCAGGAAAAACTCGACACCTAAAAAGCACGATAGGTCTTAAAATTGACATCGAAATGAAGGTGTTAAATCGCCAAACTAATGGGCCGAACGTCTTAAAATGTCAAAACTAATGGGGCTAAACATGAGTGAGACAGGGGTCCACAAAAACAACCCATCTCCCCTAAAATTAAGTGGCCGTTCAAGAGCTCATACATACAAACACACTCATACACAAACACAGCAGGAAACACCCACACACCCACACACACGCATACAGGCACGCAACATTTAATTTTCTCCACAACAGGTAAGATGGGCCAGGCAATCTAATACAGACAGTTTTATCACTTGCAATTATTTTCATTTTTTTCTTCTCACCCCAACGTTAAGTTCCTTTCTTTTTGCTGCAGCTTAAATTCTCTCTCTCTCTCTCTCTCTCTCTCTCTCTCTCTCTCTCTCTCTCTCTCTCTCTCTCTCTCTCTCTCTCTCTCTCTCTCTCTCTCCCTCCCTCCCAACTTACTTAATGGGTTTGACAATGTGAATTATAGCAACATGTTTAGCCTCAGTATGAATACAACACGCAACCATATCTGGAAATTATAATTAAAAAGGTTCAACACCAGTATTTGGTGAATTTTTTTCTTCACATATAAGATAATTATGTTCTACCTGGAACAAACTTCCCTCCGAAGTTGTAAACAGTTCTTCAGTAGAGTAATTCAAAAAGAGAGTAGATGGTATTTTGCACACTCTGTAATGAGTGTAGTTCATTAAACAGTCTCTCTCCTTCCACTTCGAGTATCTCCTTGGAATGAACCACAAGGTCTCTGAGATACTAACTATTCCTTGTAACTCTCTCTCTCTCTCTTTCTCTCTCTCTCTCTCTCTCTCTCTCTCTCTCTCTCTCTCTCTCTCTCTCTCTCTCTCTCTCCCCAATGAAATACAGGCGATGCACCTAATGATGTCCACCATTTGTCTACTAACATTTTCAACTGCTGTCTATTGAAGGTTTGGTTGACAGTTAATCTGAGGATGTAACATAATGAGATACTTATGAATAGATGATTGATACAAATGAAGCTTACGGGGAGATGGGCGTATTTATTTCCTCATTTATGTATATTTTATTATTGTTTTAGTTTGCTCCCTAGACGTACATCAAGCTTTAAAACACATCCACCAAAGACCCTCCTTCAAGATAAATTTGTAAATGTTTCGATAAAAATGTCTCGGCGGCCGGAGGCCAGTTCTTCTTAAAATAGAAAATTTATATTTGTAATAATCCTCCCTAATTAGGACATCAATGCTTCACATCATGGCAATGCATGTAAACTCTCATGATGTCACTGGTATTAATTATGGTCGGGGCTTCAGGATACATATGCTTTCAACATGTGTGAGTGTTTTGGGGCAGATTTTGTATTATGTGCATATTAATTATTATTAGATGAACTTTCCCTTGATATTATAGTTGATTGGGAACCAGAGAGTCAAACACTGTTCAGTATATCACCAACTTACACATTCATGAGGATCAGTTGTTACGCAGTTATGTGTACCATAGAGTAATGTTAACCACTTCAGCACCATGACGCCTTTTTACCTTTGATTATTTCTAAAATTTGATGATTTTCAGCAGTTTAAGAAAGACCTATGTTACTAAGAGGGTTTATTATGATCGTATTTACCCTTTCGAGTCATATAATTAGATAACAAACTAAGAAACATCGTCTAATGATAACCAGAAAATTATGACAATTACATAATGGTGGTAAAGGGGTTAACCACGTTAGTGGAGGCCTCTTGCAATATTCCGAAACACACAATAATAACACACTACACAGCCATTCACACAATAATAACACACCACACAGCCATTCACACAATAATAACACACCACACAGCCATTCACACAATAATAACACACCACACAGCCATTCACACAATAATAACACACCACACAGCCATTCACACAATAATAACACACCACACAGCCATTCACACAATAATAACACACTACACAGCCAGTCACACAACAATAACACACCACACAGCCAGTCACACAATAATAACACACCACACAGCCATTCACACACACTGAATAAATCTCCAACACTCGCCAGTTTCACAACGATTCTGTCGTATATATTCGGCCCACACACGTTCTAAGCTTTTCTCCCGATACTCCTGTGCAACTGTGCAACCTATGTTATTTTGCATTTAGAGTACCTACTTCAAGTGGATAGAAGAACTCTCTCTCTCTCTCTCTCTCTCTCTTTCACTCTTAACACGTCTTTCTAAATTAGAGATCTATCTATCTATCTATTGCCTGACGCCGTGATCCCCGAAGGGGTGGCCACGAACGAACCGCCCCCATGCACCTCTGTCCCCAGTCAGTCGACGCCCCTCCCCCCAACCAGCACCGCCTTCGTTCATGTACTTCCTCAGTCCATCCTTCCACCTCTCATTGGGTCTACATCTCCCTCTCCGTCCCTCCACCTCGCTCTCGTACACCCTCTGTAGTGCCTGGATTGTTAAGTATTAGCCTTATTCAAAATTCCCGCCAATTGTGGTTTAAGTTTGTTGACGGTCCCAAAAATTCGATCATTTAATCATTTTTAGTACTCCTGAGCCCAGTAGTAAAGTACCTGAGCTTATTAGCAGGTAAATGATTTGAAATATTTGAAATTTAAGTTGAGCAAGAGAATACCGGTACTGTCATAAGTTCCTATAAACCTCCTTATCGGTACCCCTCAAGCGATCAGATTCCTTTTTGAGACTCCCTATCATAGTTCCCCAGTCTTTCTGTTTTGCCCTTTTTCCAGTACATGTTTCCCTTCAGCATGATACCCTAAATTATTCACCCCCCATAGAAAGTCATATGTCGGCAGAATACGCCTGAATAAAGATGTTGTAATTTGCTTTAGAAGATGCGATCCTATTGTTGAGATAGTCATTTGTTGACACGGTGCGGCGTCTTGAAGAAGAGTCGGGCACCGATGGGATATAGCCATTATGCTTTCCCTCCGGTTTGAAAGTGCTGGCTGAGATGTTTCTTGATTATGCCCTGGCCACGGCTGTTCTGTTTCTCTCCCGATGCCCCCACTTTTACCAGGTATTCTCTTAGTTGCATTGTATTAGGTATAACGGTATGGACATGTTATTTTTAAGGTTTATGCCTGAGTAACAGGTGACCCCCCAAGGTGATGCCGCCGAAAGAAGTCGGGAATATTATTTTTCAATGTGGCTGTAGCTCTGGTCAGCTATTCATACCTTTAGCCATTATATTAGTTATCTATCCAGGATTATTATTTGCCATGTGGTTGTAACTGTTCACTTATTCTTGCATTTAGTCTTAAGATTCATTATCTACCCATGTACTTGTTTTTTGAACCGTCATACACTACAATGTTTGAGTTGATATTATTTCAATCGGATAACCTAACTTATCACTTTTACTAGATAGCATGGTAGCCTATTATTTGTATTATTATTATTATTATTATTATTATTAGTATTATTATAGGTATTATTATTATTAGTATTATTATAGGTATTATTATTGTTATCAATTTATTAGCCTCACTACCTATGTTGTAATTATTATTATTTAGCCTACTATTGTTATTGTTACTATTGCTATCCTTGTACCCTGTGAGAAATGGGAATCTCACTGTTACATTTCTTACAGTGGGGGTCCCAGCCTAGCCTGGTCTCGGCTTACCAAGTAAAGCCCAAGTTCCTGTGAACGGTACCTGCAACCACCCCAGCCAGTATGTCGGGTTTCCCGAATAGCCTAGCCTAAGTGCTTAACCCGGCCCTGATCTTCGCATATCTTTATCTACAATCATCTGGAACGATATTTGAGTTTATTATGTAGGCTATAGTATGGGTACGGTACCTGCCGGTAACCCAGGTTAATTAGGTTAAAGCTACAAATTCATGGGTATACCAATAGCCTACTGGGCAATTATTTTTTCCCACCCATATTTTACAGTACTGTCCTTTACATGAATGTCATTGCTCTTAGTATGTATGTTGTAGGCAATAATAATTTTCTATCTAACCTAGAGAGTATCCCTATCCATAGTAGTGTCAAAAGACTATAATCTTGCTTATCGCTCAGTGTCCTAGAGTACTTATTCTGATGCTAGAGGCCTATAGTTGGGTGGCCCCAAGTAGCATTCACCCCTACCAGTAGGCATGGTTAGCTGGCCAGCCGACCGGGACCGACACGCTACCAACTAAAATCTCCGAGGACAGTCAGTTGACCATCTGTAGGGTTGTAGCCTACTTGTATTGGGCACGCAAAGTGGAGATGCCGTGTCCCTTTCGTAAATGTGGAGGAACGGCGTTTTCGGGGCTTCACACCTCTTAGTCATTCTCTCGCTTTCCATACGTTCTATATGGCCGAACCATCTCAAGTTGTTCCTTTTCACACTTTCCAGCACATCTACCTCCACACCACACCTCCTTACTTCCTCATTAGTCTGTCTATCCCTCCATGTAACTCCACACGCACTCCTTAAGCAATTCATTTCCACTGCTCTCACTCTTGGTCTGAGTCTCTCAACCAACGTCCATGCATCGCTTCCGTAAGTCAGTGTCGGGATTACCACACTGTCATGCAAGGACTTCTTCACTTCCATACTGACCACCCTATTTCTTGTTACTGCTTTTAGTATTCCTACAACCCTCTTCTCCTGTTGTACCCTCTCCCGCACTTCTTCATCCATAGTCCCATCTTTACTCAACACACTGCCCAGATACTTAAAAGAGTTGACGATCTCCATAGCCTGACCGTTCAGCTTCACCTCACATTCTGTGACTTCACCCCTTTCGAAGACCATAACATTGCTCTTCCCCGCATTTACCTTCAAATTCCGTTTTTCGCACACTGTTCCAAACTCATTTACCAGACCCTGCAACTCCCATTCATTATCACTCATTAGAACTGTATCATCCGCAAACAGCAGTATAGGTAGCTTCCACTCAATTCCCTTCCTTTTCAGCGATACACCAACTTAGAGATGAAGTTGTAAAATGGAAAGAACAATGCTTAAATACCTTTCTGTGAAAACTGCAGATAAAAGTAATTTTAACAGTTCTATGTGATAATAATATTTGAGTATGGTCAAGTTTGTTTTATCATTTATCGTTTTTATTAAAATTACCCCCACGCTCATAGAGTTTTAATAGCATAGCATTTGAATTGCTTAATAGCTTCATGTTTTTTGTTCTGTCCATTGTTTGCAAATATACAAAGAAGAGATGCATTTTATACAATGCCAAATTGTGTTTTGATATTGTAAATATTCATCCTGTTCAATTGCATGATAACTTTAATGATTTGTCTTTACCTTTTTGGTTTCCTGGTTTAATTTCATTGATTAATTGCATCGACACAGCATAATATATAGTATTATTGATAAGACATTATATAATCCGAAAATATATTATCATTGGTTCATTAGTTACAATATCATTAATCAAATTTGACTCTGGGTGTACAGAAACCCAAAGAAGCCTTCGGATCGTCGTCGATGGCGGTTGTGTCCACGGCTCCGCTAATCTGTGGTTTTATTTGGGAGCTTTCAGGTTGACACTGGTGAAATCATCCTGCAGTGGTGGTCATCCAGCCTCTCCCTCGGGTTTCTTTCTCTTTTGCTTTTCTCCATGTTGTCTTGTTTCATTATTTTCGTCTTCTATTCATCCATCTGTGTTGGCTTCTGTTTCTTGACACAACCTTGAATATTCGTGTTGGTGACACCCAGTTCCATCCCTGGATTGTGACCCATGGCTTGCCCATTGGAGGGACGTAACCCCCATGGTGGGTGGTTCTATAGCAGAAAAATCCACGTATTTTAGGGTTTCCTTCAAGGGCCTCTCCTTCACCGTCGGTGCCCTAGGCTGCCTTATACCTCTAGAGGGTAAGTTGGTTCGCTGGTCCTTGCCTCTTCTCATCGCCACACTGCTTCTTCCTGCTATGTATCATCGTCCGTGGCTTTACTAATCTTTTGAATACTTCAGATACCACAAGTGTTGATGTTACCGGATCCTTCACATTTGGGCCACTTGTTTCCCGGGGTGCCACTGTGACTCTACGTTCTCCTTTATGTATAAATGGTGTACAGTATATGAAATATATATCTCATTCACAAATTTACGCCACTACTCAGACTTGTGGTGATACTCATCATATACCTTGACCTAGATATTCTTGAGGTATTTGAATACTGGCATAGGAAAGGACAATTCTATGGAAACGTGATGTCGGTACCGTAATTTATGGAAACTACTGTAGGTACAGTACAAATAAATAGATAACATAAAATATGTGCAAAATCTAGAAAAAGGTCAGTTAACTTGAGCTATAATATGCATGACGAATGTTTAGGAAGAGAAATAGAAATATATAATACGGTAGTAAAGAGTATGAACATAATTGTCATACCAATATTGGGTTTGATTGTACAACACTTTAACTTACAAAAATAGTGAACTTAATGATGGTAGAGCACCTACAGTATCATTTGATTATATATATTAAAGTATAAATCACGTTTTTACTATATAATTACATACCAGTTATACGTCAGTACTTTACATATGTATGCTTTACTACTAATATTGTTCTTCTTATTCAGGAATAGTATTGTTGTTTATATCAGCTGAATGATATTCGTGTTTGTGATCCTCGATAACCGTGTATTTGTCTAGCAAACTATCCCTCTGTGAAGTGGTATTGATCACACCCCTATTGAGAAGTCGCCTAGGCTACTCTCTCTCTCTCTCTCTCTCTCTCTCTCCATTCGGTTGCTCTTACCCAATCACCTGCGAGTTCAGCTAACTCCTAAGGCGAATGAATAATGTATTATGTATGAAGCCAGTACAAAGGCTTTGTGTGTGTGTGTGTGTGTGTGTGTGTGTGTGTGATATCACATGACCTTCAGAAAATAAAGAACTGTTCTACGTTAAAATGGACGAATGCCACGCTGGGAACACTGACATTATCCTGAAAAACTATAGTTCAGCTACTATAGTCGGTTTTATTTCAGGTGATGGTTGTTGTTGTTGTTGCTGTTCCCGAGGCTGTCTGGCTGAGCAGCCCCAAGGTCCCGAGCAAGGGCAAGGCCATAACCGAGCACCCCCACAGAATCATCCCTGCTTACCACTAATAAAGACCAAGTGACCGAAGCCACTCCAAGGCGAGGAGCTGAGGATGGTGCGGAAACGCCCAGGAAACCAAAACCCTACCAAAGGTCCTGTGCCCCTCAGCAATTATGAAGGGAAAGTTGAGGGGCAAAGGAAAAATGTGACGCTTTGGCTCCCAGTCTGCCAACCTCTAGGTTGGCAGTAGGGAGGTCAATCCACGGATGAGACGCCGTCACTTGAGATCTAGAAAATATATAAGTAAAAGGAACAGTCAGAGTAAGCTATGGGTATGGCAGAGAACGCTCAGCTCTCACTCTGATAGACCAGCCCATCACCACATGACTAGAACCTAATCCTCTCAGCATCAGCTAGGAAAGGCCTTAGAAAGCCGCGTTTGGCGGGGGGATAGCTCCCCTATTTCAACTCCTTTCGGGGTTGGGCACCCGCCCTCAAGTGACGGTAAATTGAATCGCTTGGTAACTGATTTTCTGATACTCGATGGAATAATATACAACAACTATGTATATCCATCATATGAATACCAAGTTTTCTTCATTAATTTAACAACAAATTTCGCTGCAAATTGTTTGTAGTAACGAAATTATTAAGATTAGAACATGTCAATTTACCATAAGCTGGAAAACAAAAAACAGACTATAATACTGACAGGGCTAGTTATGAGAGCCGTGTAGCACCTTATGGCTCAGGTGAAAGGAAGGTCAATAGTACTCTTTTTCTGAACTTGGCACGGACTATACCCTGATTCTTTTCAACTGACGGTAAATTGCAAAGTTCCCATGAAGATTAATCGGATATTTTGAAGATTTAGTAGTGTAATCTGGTGCTAATTATATACACTTAGTCTTAATATGATGCAGAGACATAGTGGTTTCATAGTTGTAAATTAAGTATCGATAAATTAGCGGCTAAGAGATTCAATTTACCGTCAGATGAAATGAAGCAGAGTATAGTTGAAGATGGCTAGATTCTGGTTCCAGAGACCAGACTTGCTGTTTCAATGTTGACAATGATTATGTAGTAAACGCCCATTAGAGAATTTATGAAAGAAAAGAAAGTATGAAATCACATGACAGTGGAATCATAAATATATATATATTTTTTTTCTATGTGAGTGAGGGAGGCCAAAGGCAGAACTGTCTATAGCGAGTGCCTCCTCCATAGTTGAAAGAGTGACAGGGCCAAAATCAAGGGACGTTCGAGCCAAAATGCCTGGACACACAGAGTTTGAAGCAATTTAAGTCATAGGAAGAGGAAAAGACTGATTCTGGGAGAGAGTTCCAGAGCTCAGCTGTTGAATAGAAGAAAGTCTGAGAGTAACGTTTCACTCTTGGGTTGGAGAGTTGCACAGAGTAGGGGTGGGATTGTGTTGCAAGACGGGTACTACGTGCCCTACGTAAAGGAGGTGGTATACACTGGGAAAACTCTGAGGAACACTGATTATTATAGTAGCGATAGAATAGCGAGAGAGATGCAACATTGCGGCGAAGAGAGAGAGATTGCAGAGAGTTGGTGAGTGGACAGGAGTTAATGATACGAAAGGCCTTCCTTTCAATTTTGTCTAGGAGAGCGGTGTGAGAGGAACTTCCCCACACATGTGAACAATACTCAATACAAGGACGCACTATGCCCCTGTACAGAGCAAGAAGCTGTGCAAGGGTAAAGAACCCCTAAGGCGGATGAGCACACCCAGCTTCGGGGAGGCTGCCTTAGCAAGACTGGTAATATGGTCCTTCCAACTGAGAGCAGAAGAAAAAGAGACACCAAGAATATTTAGAGAAGATGAAGGATTGATTTTTGTATTGTTGAAGAATAAGGGATAGTCCACAGGGAGTTCCTGACGGGTAGATAGATGGAGAAATTGGGTTTTGGAAGCATTAAAGGTAACAAGGTTTTTCTCTGCCCCAATTGGAGATAGTAGTTAAATCAGAATTTACGTGTTCTATGGCATCATTCAGTGTGTCCTTGAGGAATTGCTGGCTTGGGCGTTCTGAAAAACTAATGGAGTAGTGTAAGGTTGAGTCGTCTGCTTATGAATGGATGGGAATTGAGGTATAGTTGAGAAGATCGTTTATAAAAATTAGAAAGAGAATAGGAGATAGGCCAGAGCCCTGAGGAACACCGGAGTTTATAGGGTGAGGAAGTGAGTGATGGCCGTCCACAACCGCAACTATGGAACGGCCGGAGAGGAAATTAGAGACAAAGGCACAGATGGAGGGATAGAAACCGATTTATGTTTAATTTAAGGGGGGATGGGCCAGTTTTCTGAACCACTTTCTCCCTTATGTTTACCCCCATTAATTTTCAGATGTTAAGATGTTTGCCCCATTAGTTAATCGGTTTTAAGACCTTTCGCCCCATTTCTCCGTCAATAGTTAGACCTTTCGTGCTATTTAGGTGTCGTTATTTTTATCTGGCGAACGATAGTGAGCCTGTAATGTTAGAAGAACTGGCCTTCGGCCGGGAAATTTTTCTACCAAAAATTTACAAATTATTCTAGATGAGGGATCTAATGGATGTTTTGTTTTTAATTTGATGGAGGTCTAGAGAGGAAACTAGAAAAATAATGAATACATGCAAAAATCGCTCAAAAAGTGAACCAAGTGTACAGTACTTGTAAAGTAAACAACACAAGACTAATGCGTCCATAAAACATATGTGAATTTTTAACAAGGAAACACATACACATATATAAACAACTCTCTCTCTCTCTCTTTCTCTCTCTCTCTCTCTCTCTCTCTCTCTCTCTCTCTCTCTCTCTCTCTCTCTCTCTCTCTCTCTCTCTCTCTCCAGTATCCTTTCCAAGCTGTTGGTGTAGTGTGAGGAGGTAAGTGGAGGAAGGTGTCATGTGGGGAGTGACAGAAGAAGAAGGGGAGAAGGGCAGTTTGTGGGCAAGTTGAAGCGAACCATTATCAGAGAAAATGAATATTAGGACATGCAGAATAGAGGAAGGATGAGAATGGAGGAAAAGTGGAAGGGTGCTAATGGAGGAAAAGTGGAAGGGTGTTGATGGAGGAAAAGTGGAAGGGTGATAATGGAGGAAAAGTGGAAGGGTGAGAATGGAGGAAAAGTGAAAGGGTGCTCATGGAGGAAAAGTGGAAGGGTGTTAACGGAGGAAAAGTGGAAGGGTGATAATGGAGGAAAAGTGGAAGGGTGTTAATGGAGGAAAGGTGGAAGGGTGTTGATGGAGGAAAAGTGGAAGGGTGTTAATGGAGGAAAAGTGGAAGGGTGTTAACGGAGGAAAAGTGGAAGGGTGATAATGGAGGAAAAGTGGAAGGGTGTTAATGGAGGAAAAGTGGAAGGGTGTTGATGGAGGAAAAGTGGAAGGATGTTGATGGTGGAAAAGTGGAAGGGTGATAATGGAGGAAAAGTGGAAGGGTGATAATGGAGGAAAAGTGGAAGGGTGTTAATGGAGGAAAAGTGGAAGGGTGTTAATGGAGGAAAAGTGGAAGGGAGTTAATGGAGGAAAAGTGGAAGGGTGTTAATGAAGGAAAAGTGGAAGGGTGTTAATGGAGGAAAAGTGGAAGGGTGATAATGGAGGAAAAGTGGAAGGGAGTGAATGGAGGAAAAGTGGAAGGGTGTTAATGGAGGAAAAGTGGAAGGGTGATAATGGAGGAAAAGTGGAAGGGTGTTAATGGAGGAAAAGTGGAAGGGTGTTAATGGAGGTAAAGTGGAAGGGTGATAATGGAGGAAAAGTGGAAGGGTATTGATGGAGGAAAAGTGGAAAGATGTTGATGGAGGAAAAGTGGAAGGGTGATAATGGAGGGAAAGTGGAAGTGTGTTAGTGGAGGAAAAGTGGTACGATGTTATTGGAGGTTAGTGAAACGATGTGGATGGAAGGAAAATAGAAGAATGTGAATAAAGAGAAACTGGAAATATGTGGATGGATGGAGAGTGGAAGATGGTAAAAGAGGGAAAGTGGAAGGATGCGAATAAAGGGCAAGTTAAAATATGTGGATGGATGGGTCGAGAACGGAAAGATGTAACAGAGGGAGAGTGGAAGGATGTGAATAGAGAACAAATGTGGATGGAGGGGATGTGTGAATGGAGCTGAAGTGGAATGATGTTAATGAAGGAACAGTTGATGGATGTGGATGGAGGGGATGTAACACATAATTAATGAAGGAAAAGTGGAAGGATGTGGATGAAAGGGAAGTGGAAGATATTGAATAGATGGGAACTATAACAGTGCGAATGAACGATAAGTAAAAGTAGGAAGAAGAGAAAGACAGGAGTGGAAGAATATTACAGGAAGGTATCAGTATCGACTGTTCCTTGTAAATCCCAGACATGCCTTGGTCATCTGCTGACCGTCTTCAATTCTGCAATGTCACCTGTACCGTCCTTGCCAAGTCTTCTCAAGAACTTGTGTATATGTTTTATATATTTGTATGTCTTGTTTGTATGTGCATGAAGGAAAAAATAGGCAAAACTGTCTGTACCAAATGCCCCCCCCCCCCCCCCTCCTCAACGTTGAAGGTATGATAGATGATAGAGAGCCAACATCAAGCTACATTTAAGGTAATTTAGGAGTGTTGGAGAGAAGTGTGGTGTGCTTGTTAAGTGTAGTGAAATTAACAGGAGTAGGTGTTTGAAAGTATCTGGAAAGTTTTAAGTATCTGGGCAGTGTGTTGAGTAAAGATGGGACTATGGATGAAGAGGTGCGGGAGAGGGTACAACAGGGGAAGAGGGTTGTAGGAACGCTAAAAGCAGTAACAAGAAATAGGGTGGTCAGTATGGAAGTGAAGAAGTCCTTGCATGACAGTGTGGTAATCCCGACACTGACTTACGGAAGCGAAGCATGGACGTTGGTTGAGAGACTCAGACCAAGAGTGAGAGCAGTGGAAATGAATTACTTAAGGAGTGCGTGCGGAATTACATGGAGGGATAGACAGACTAATGAGGAAGTAAGAAGGAGGTGTGGTGTGGAGGTAGATGTGCTGGAAAGTGTGAAAAGGAACAACTTGAGATGGTTCGGCCATATGGAACGTATGGAAAGCGAGAGAATGACTAAGAGGGTGTACGAGAGCGAGGTGGAGGGACAGAGGGGGAGAGGTAGACCGAATATGAGGTGGAAGGATGGAGTGAGGAACTACATGAATGAAGGCGGTGCTGGTTGGGAGGAGGGGCGTCGACTGACTGGGGACAGAGGTGCATGGGGGCGGTTCGTTCGTGGCCACCCCTTCGGGGATCACGGCGTCAGGCAATAGATAGATAGATAGATAGGTGTTTGAAACAGGATTTCCAGCAACTCCTTCTCATATTCCTATGTGGCCACCCCTATGTACTGCTCTACTCAATTGGTGCATGATATATGTATATATATATATATATATATATATATATATATATATATATATATATATAATTAAACAACATAATTTTGGCCAACTAGGCAAGGTTTGAATATAAAATAAATCTACAGCTAGACACCATCAAATTCAAAATTGCTAAATCTCAATGCAACGAAAGAAATCAAAACGCATAAGATATCAAATTTATATTATCATTTCTTTTTCAATTCAAATATTATTCTGAACTGTAAAGGCTAAAATCTATTAAACAAAATTTAACCTACCGCTAAACAGCGTCCAAAGTATTATGCTAATATCCAACCATGTGAGGAGAAGACTTAGCAAAAGCAATCATAATAAACGAGAATAATAAAATGAAGGACTCTACAAAACATTTCAAATTATCTAGTAAAATTAGAAGCAAATCATAGTAATCCTAATCACATCGAACCACAACATAAAGCAAAAAAGTACATTTGAATTACTTGACTCTAAGAAACAAAAGATAGATGTTGAAAATTCACGTAAAGGAAAATTGTCACAAACAAATCGGAACTCACCATGATACCCAGTCTCCAATGAAAGACGATGAGGGACTGATATATATATATATATATATATATATATATACAAATTCGTAATATCACCAACCCACATATTAACTTACATGTAAACCTTTTCAGATGTGGCATCCCAGGATTCGTCGAACCTAGGATACTCACACCGAAATCCAACGCACTGATTCTTATAATTTTAATGAGGACCTATTCATAAATCACCTCCATATGCAGTGCACATAGAAAATATTTGCTTGGTCGTGTACTGCTATATAAAAGTAATACTGGTGTCAATACAATACATCGCAATATACAGTATATAGAGTATATACTGTATATTGTAACCAACACCTAACTATCATGCTTGGCGTTCCATTATTAACTGTGTATAACTTCACAGCCATATATTTCGTTGCAAGCATATATTTAGTTGTGTTCATCTTTTACTCTTACTTATGACGTTATCTCGGCCATTCAAAACGTAAAAATCATCCGCAGAGTGGTGTCTATTTATCATGTGAAGTGGCATTAAATTCCCACCACAACATTCACAACAATATGTTAGAACCCTGTGTGGGTGTGTTTACATTATGTGAACAACCCTATTACTTAGGAAGGAGAGAGAGAGAGAGTAAAGGGTATTTCATTTAACCCGGCAAGCGCGATAGGCCTCATGGAAGGCTTCCTATAGGGAACGCGATAGGCCTCACGGAAGCAGGGACCATAAAAAAGCTTTCCAAAAAAAAAAAGGGCCTATCAAAAAAAAAAAATTTGTCTCTAGGTGAGATAATTCCCCTCCAGTACTCATCCATGTAAATCTCACCCACCCCCCTCCCCTCCTTCCCCACCTTATTCCCCCCTCCCTCCCCTCCTCAATTATCACCTATTTTCCCTCTTATTATCATCAATTTATCGGTTATTTTTCTCTCCCGCGATAATGTAGCCACAAGTGGGTTGCAGAAAAGATCGATATGTACCACACACACACCAGCCCAGACCGCCCCGCCGCCCTCAGTTACCTCACAGACAGCGAGAGAGGAGGGTTGACTGCAGCTCTCTCTCGCCTGACATTACGACCGGGTGGCCAATATCTTCGGTTTTCACCACCCAAATGCTTTTCCCACTTATTTTAGCACTCTTGAAGGTTCATATATACATCATATATGTAAAATAAAAGCATACCGAAAACAAATAATGGTCTATATTGTAAATATAACGAATTCTGTCAGAATCCAAGGCTAGAAATACACAAATAACTACCCTAGCTCCTAGGGCTATTTAGCGCTTAACAGGTTAAGCGTGCGTTCCCGAGAGATATTTTGAATACTGTAAATGCACATATTGCAAAATGTATTCAATTTACTACAACATTTTGCAACATATTCTATAGAAATACCACTACTGTAGTTGAAAAAGGAACCATATTCCTGCTAAGCAGACACTTAAATATATTAACTTTACACAACACGGTAAACAAAATATATTAATCACTAACGTGTCTTTTTTTTTTTTTTGCATTTGTATTGCGGCTGAACGTCTTGTTATTATTCACATCGTCAAATATATTTCGTACACATGATGGAGTTCACATTAGCGTTATTATTGGTGAAGAGAGCAAAGCCACAATAGAAGACCTACTGTACAGTCGTCCACATGAAGTCGTACCACTCAGTGACTTTATGTATGGAAGGAAAATTATGATTGAACTAAAATTGTTGTGGGTTTATTTATCAGCCCAATCATAAACCCTTGAT
>JBAKBP010036891.1:0-17932 GCA_037953745.1 Lithodes maja | reverse complement strand
CGTGAGGTCTTGTTCCAGTCTAGGGAGTGAGACATGTGAAGCACGTAGAGTACAACGAGCACCTGCCATCTTGCCTTCACATGAGGCACGGTGCTCACTCATGGCCCGAAACGACCCCATCTCTGAAGCCATCTCGTTCCCGTGCTTCACTGTCTCACCCTCTACACTCGGACTCTCACACTTACACACACACAACGCCACCTGTTGAGCAGATAACTCACCAGGCATTGCACCCCTATAGCATATTTTGAATATGGGAATATTCATACAGTGCTATTTAATCAGGGAACAATGAGGGTATTTTATTGACGTTTCGGTGGGCTTGTGGTAATGCACTGATACTAGGTACAGCACAAATTCCATCCCAATAATATCTTCCCATTGATACATCGGGATTTGAACCCGGGACCTTTGGATTACCAGGCCAGTGGCAAGACCACTCCACCACACCTCCCCATATATATATAATTATAACTTCAGTGTATTTTTAGATTAAGAATTACCTTCACCATAGCAAAGACTACATTATTCACATGTCCCTATGATCTCGAAATAGACCAAATTGAGTTCTAAAAGTAAACCGAATATAGTCTGACTAAAATTGAAGGAAGTTAGCAAATACGATTGCTATCTTCCACTGGTTAGGCCGGTTGTGGGTAGACATTGGTATTAAGACTCAACCTGAACGAGAGTGTGCAAAGGAGCCCGGAATCACCTTCACCTGTACCTGTACCTGCCTGAGAGAGGCAGTTCCCCTGATGTCCAGCCAAGCAGAACCACGAGTCCTACGTCGTCCAGATTCTCGTTCATGGCTACCTGTACCCCATATCCTAAGTGTCTCTGCATGTTATAAGTTGTGGCTATTGTTGTGAAGGTAAGATAAAATATGCGAGTATTCTATTTCATTTAGGTATAGATCTGTTCCGAAGATATATCTTGACTCTCTAATACCCATGTAAGAATTATAACTTTGATCCGTACAGTGATTCAATAAGTAAGAGATATTGTTACCATAATTTACATTTAATCCTTCAGACCCTTCATTGTATGTACGTTACATAGTCCTTTTTACACGTGTTACTTAGTTGAATACTCTCAGATTTTACTTGTCTTATTATTCTTTGTGTATCCAAGTCGAAGTGAAGTGTATAACGTGAATCGATTCCCTTCTTAAGTTCAAGATACCTAGAACCTACGCCCAATTCAGGATTCTCTTAACCGTGTAACTATCGCCAGAGAATACTTATCATACCACTTCCCCCCTCGAAAGTAAAAGAACCCTTTCCATTGAGTTAGATTTTATTTCTTGCCAAGATAGCTGATTTCTATTAGTTCTTGTGAATACTGTAATCTAATGATACACGTTACCCGGGTCATGTAATTCTTTCAACACCCATTTAGGAATTCAGATTGTATATTCCTTGAGCGATTCCGTCTATTATTTGACTAAAGATGATTTTATAACTTTTTATAGTAATTCATTCATTATAACCATTGTTTAAGTTATAATACAACGCTACATAGTTTCTGCGTTCTTTTAGGAATTTGTTAATTTATTCAAAACTCCTTTCATGCCATCACCCATGGTATTTCCTAAGTGCGACTTCGTTGTGTAAGCCCACTCGAGATAGCTCTTTGTTAAGCTATCTTACCACGCCCTTTCACTGGCGTTTCTTAATTAGTTGGTATATTGATTCCAATCTATATTAAATTATATTTTATCTATTCCGATTCAGTCACTATATTTACTGTGAATCTGAGTTCCTCAACCCGTGTGATTTGACCTCATCTATGATTGAATATTATTTTTTGTGTCTCGTGTGAGAGATTATTCGCAATAACTCTTAGATAGTTGAATTCAGATTTAAACTATCTTCCTTCCTAGAATAAATTTAATTCATATCTTTAATACTTGATTTTCTATCGCATTAAAGTGAATAGTTATTTTCAAGGATCCCAGTCCATCTGACCTATAGTATCCAGGGCGGTACCTTTTTGAAGTCTTTCCTGAGTGCGACTTAATCTCTTTTGCCCACCGCGCAGACCCCGTACACCTGAGTGATAGTTCCATACTTTTCATTATCTTGCCAGAATACTTCGCGTCAGACACTTGGCTCGCAAATGTATTATTGTCAATGATACTTATTTGTGTGTATATATGTATCTGCCAAACTGATATTCACTAGAGAGTAAAACTTATTCAACTCTCTCCAGTCACATGATACTTACTAACTATTCATTACAATAGTGGAGTTCATAACCCCATCCTATGTATTATATAAACATTTGAATAAATAGGAGTGTAAACTATCCTGTGTGTTTATTGTGTTATTGATTGCCTGATTGAGTAACTACTTATCATATTCACGAA
Organism: Lithodes maja; assembly: GCA_037953745.1. Classification (NCBI taxonomy): domain Eukaryota; kingdom Metazoa; phylum Arthropoda; class Malacostraca; order Decapoda; family Lithodidae; genus Lithodes; species Lithodes maja. The sequence continues at coordinate 15,561 of JBAKBP010036891.1, read as the reverse complement.
GTTCGATGTGTTCCTGTTGAGCATATTCCAAATCTAAGTATTCGAAGCCCGGATTTATAAAGAGATAATACTGAAGCGAGTTGGATTACAACCTGGCATTACACGTTGGTTGTTATAAATGCAATGCGAGTGCATTAATAATGTTCCAGTTGAATTACAACCCGGCATAACACGTTGGTTGTTATAAATGCAATGCGAGTGCATTAATAATGTTCCAGTTGGATTACAACCCGGCATAATACGTTGGTTGTTATTAATGCAATGCGAGTGCTTTAATAGTGTTCCAGTTGGATTACAACCCGGCATAACACGTTGGTTGTTATTAATGCAATGCGAGTACTTTAATAATGTTCCAGTTGGATTACAACCCAGCATAACACGTTGGTTGTTATTAATGCAATGCGAGTGCTTTAATAATGTTCCAGTTGGATTACAACCCGGCATAACATGTTGGTTGTTATTAATGCAATGCGAGTGCTTTAATAATGTTCCAGTTGGATTACAACCCGGCATAACACGTTGGTTGTTATTAATGCAATGCGAGTGCTTTAATAATGTTCCAGTTGGATTACAACCCGGCATAACAAGTTGGTTGTTATTAATGCAATGCGAGTGCTTTAATAGTGTTCCAGTTGGATTACAACCCGGCATAACACGTTGGTTGTTATTAATGCAATGCGAGTGCTTTAATAGTGTTCCAGTTGGATTACAACCCGGCATAACACGTTGGTTGTTATTAATGCAATGCGAGTGCTTTAATAATGTTCCAGTTGGATTACAACCCAGCATAACACGTTGGTTGTTATTAATGCAATGAGAGTGCTTTAATAATGTAACAGTTGGATTACAACCCGGCATAACACGTTGGTTGTTATTAATGCAATGCGAGTGCTTTAATAATGTTCCAGTTGGATTACAACCCGGCATAACACGTTGGTTGTTATTAATGCAATGCGAGTGCTTTAATAATGTTCCAGTTGGATTACAACCCGGCATAACACGTTGGTTGTTATAAATGCAATGCGAGTGCTTTAATAATGTTCCAGTTGGATTACAACCCGGCATAACACGTTGGTTGTTATTAATGCAATGCGAGTGCTTTAATAATGTTCCAGTTGGATTACAACCCGGCATAACACGTTGGTTGTTATTAATGCAATGCGAGTGCTTTAATAATGTTCCAGTTGGATTACAACCCGGCATAACACGTTGGTTGTTATTAATGCAATGCGAGTGCTTTAATAATGTTCCAGTTGGATTACAACCCGGCATAACACGTTGGTTGTTATTAATGCAATGCGAGTGCTTTAATAATGTTCCAGTTGGATTACAACCCGGCATAACACGTTGGTTGTTATTAATGCAATGCGAGTGCTTTAATAATGTTCCAGTTGGATTACAACCCGGCATAACACGTTGATTGTTATTAATGCAATGCGAGTGCTTTAATAATGTTCCAGTTGGATTACAACCCGGCATAACACGTTGGTTGTTATTAATGCAATGCGAGTGCTTTAATAATGTTCCAGTTGGATTACAACCCGGCATAACACGTTGGTTGTTATGAATGCAATGCGAGTGCTTTAATAATGTTCCAGTTGGATTACAACCCGGCATAACACGTTGGTTGTTATGAATGCAATGCGAGTGCTTTAATAATGTTCCAGTTGGATTACAACCCGGCATAACACGTTGGTTGTTATTAATGCAATGCGAGTGCTTTAATAATGTTCCAGTTGGATTACAACCCGGCATAACACGTTGGTTGTTATGAATGCAATGCGAGTGCTTTAATAATGTTCCAGTTGGATTACAACCCGGCATAACACGTTGGTTGTTATGAATGCAATGCGAGTGCTTTAATAATGTTCCAGTTGGATTACAACCCGGCATAACACGTTGGTTGTTATGAATGCAATGCGAGTGCTTTAATAATGTTCCAGTTGGATTACAACCCGGCATAACACGTTGGTTGTTATTAATGCAATGCGAGTGCTTTAATAATGTTCCAGTTGGATTACAACCCGGCATAACACGTTGGTTGTTATTAATGCAATGCGAGTGCTTTAATAATGTTCCAGTTGGATTACAACCAGGCATAACACGTTGGTTGTTATTAATGCAATGCGAGTGCTTTAATAATGTTCCAGTTGGATTACAACCCGGCATAACACGTTGGTTGTTATTAATGCAATGCGAGTGCTTTAATAATGTTCCAGTTGGATTACAACCCGGCATAACACGTTGGTTGTTATTAATGCAATGCGAGTGCTTTAATAATGTTCCAGTACATCTCATTCAATTACACCAACTAGCCTATCATATTGGATGGCTAGGAACATGACACAACTATAGTATCTAATGACTATGTTGGACAGGTTGGGAGATATGTACACTGACCAGGATTCAAACCCACTCACCCCAGGCATAATTGGAAGAGTGGGCACCGTAACCACTCGGCCATAAACGGATATAAGGGAAGCAACCTTAGTTCATATTTGAAGAACCAGGTTATAGTCTCGTTGAGGGCTATCTCATTTGAATGTCGATTTTATGCTGGCGAGCGATAGCGATGCATTTTAGAATGGGCATTTTCTACCGAAACATGCACAAATTGATCTCGAAGGCAGGTGTTCAGGGTATATTCTGAAGCTTGAAGGAGATCTAGGGAGGAAAGTAAAAAATAAAGAACAAATACAAATATCTCTTTTATCTATTTATCTATCTATCTATATACTCAGGCCCAATCCCCACTTTTCCTATTTTGTCTTTTCTTTTTCCTTCTTTTCCTTTTTTTTTTTGGGGGGGGGGGGCGACTCAAGACAGATCCATAATAGGGACAACACAACAGAACATAATGAACACACACACACAACATACAATCTCCTCTATAGCAACACTTATTGCCTCATGGTTCTTACTGAAACAATCAATTGCTGCTTAGTTCCAAATTTAGAACACGAGAATTGCCGAAAAAAACTCGAGTAAAAACAGGCTTGTATGAATTTACCTTAAGCCATCTGCTTTTTTAATCTTCCTCTCTTTCCCTGGCCTGTATCCATTCGGCCCCATTCAGCCAACTGTTTAAAGACGTTTATCCCCATCCAGGTGTCGATTTCTTCCTGGCGAGCGATAGCGAGCCAGTACTGTATGGAGAAATCTGGCTTCGCCGGAGACATTATTCTATCAAAAAATTTACACATTTAGCTTGTTCTCAAAACAAAAAAATTGAATATGCTGGCTTGCTACCGCTTGCCAGGAAAATATTGACACCTGGATGGGGGTAATCGTCTTTAAACAGTAGGCTGAATGGGGCCGAATGGATACAAGCCAAAGATAGAGGGAGAGGAAGAGAAAAAAATTGAGGTGGGCTCCCTTAAGAAATTGTATGTGTAATTGGTGGATTTTGGTGATGGCTGAATTCTGTAAGATCATGAGAATTATGGTATTATTTTATCTCCTGTAGCTGTTGTGAGTGATGACTAGTTGATTTTTAGTGTTTGTCTCTTTGCCTAGCGTTGTGCATGCAAAATATCTGAATTCGAATCCCGGAAGGACCATATACTCTCATTAGTTTAGTTAAGTACTTTAGGGTTTGTAATTGATGATTAATATTAAAAACGGGAGGTTACTTATTTATGAGCGAAGAAAAGGAAAGCGATCTCTTGTACAAATTCTACCTACATGGAGATGAGTGAATCTAGCTACGTTTCCATGAGAGCCAGCGACGGATTGCGCTATTTAGTCATTCTTATAATTGAGAAGTAAAATAAGCTTACTTGTATTGGATATATGGATGCCGATGAAGATAGATAGACAGACACACTGATTACCTCTCTTTAGTTTGTTTAGTGTTACATATGAACATAAGAAAATTGGAGTCTGCAGAAAGCCGATCGGCCCATAAAAGGCAGATCCCTCTCACACCCAACCCCAATTACAAGGCCTAATTATTGGCCCAGCTCACTAATACCATTAGGACCGACCTCACCAAAACGGTCAGAGGACAGACAATGGGGTCTGTAGAGCGCCAATTGGCCCACACCCGGCAGATCCCCCTCAAACCAACCCATCTCGTCCATATGCCTATCTATTTTTGTCTTAATCCTGCTCAGGTAATGTTCCAGAAGTGTAACGAAATTAGCAATGTGGCCCCATATGGGGACCGGCACTTTAAACGGCTCTCACCCGAAAACTGATTGATGGATTTTAAATTTCTTGTTACCAATAGAAACTACAATTAATGCTTAATATTATGTTAAGAGCAAATTACAATACTGTAAATATTAAGTCCTATATAAAACAAACAAAGAAAAAGTAGTGAAAAAAAAGGTCAACAAAAGTGAGGCATATCTCATGCATTACATAAGCTGGATTAATTTGGTTGCAGGGCTGTGGAGGGTATGGCTGAGGGTCTTGGGTGACAACAAGGCAGAACTCTGGGGCTAAAAAAAAGTTTGATAGGAAGGGGATATTTGTAGTACACATTTGGGATTATGGACCCCATATGGTGACCGGACAGGTTGGTACAGGAATGGGGAGGAGGGAGAGCGGCGGCTCACACCCTCTCTCAGTTGTAGGACGATGCGGACTGAATGCTAGTCTTCAAAACTTCTTGCCATCGGCCTCCGGCCGTGAAATATTCACAAAAAACCTGTTTTACGCATATTTTTTGGCCCATATGGGGCCAATTTGCCTGAGCAGGGTTAAAGCTCTCTATCGTTCTTGATCCCACTTGGTAACCTATTCCACCGATCTACAACTCTGTTACCAAACAAATATTTGCCTATATCTTTTCTGAAACTAAATTTATCTAATTTGTAACCGTTTGTTAGAGTTATTTCGCTATCACTGAGCTTTAGTACACCTTTCATGTCCCCCTCATTAATCCCATTAACCCAGTTGAACACCTCTATCATATTCCCTCTAACTCCGCGTCTCTCTAAAGCCGGTATCACACGAGCGTTTTTTCCCTTAACATTTATCCTTTCCACTGGTCTGGCAGCTTATGAGGTCAACATTTAATATATTTTTGTCACCTAAATTCATCTATCATTAGTCTAGTTTACGATACCAGTACAAAATATTCCAGAAGTGTTGCAGAAAAATTTTGATTGTCGAATGATGACTATAAATTATCTCGTGTGATACCGGCTTAATAAATGTAAGCCTAATTTCTTCAACTTTTCTTCATATGGAAGATTTATAATATTATGGATCATTTTTGTCATTCTACGTTGTACTCTTTCCAAGGAATCTATGTCCATTCTGTAATAAGGTCACCAAAATTTGAACTGTATAATCCATATGGGGTTTTACTAATGACAAGTAAAGTTTTAAGATAAGTTCTGTTACTCACACTCGAGATGAATCCAAGAGTCCTGCTTGCCTTGTTACGAATGCTTGTACACTGTTTTCTAGACTTCAAATCATTACTAACAAACACACCTAAATCTATCTCGCAGTCTGAGTTTCCTAATTCCGTATTAGCTAGTTTATATTTTTAATTTGTATTCGTCTTCCCTATCCTTAAACTCCCCCAGACATATATGACGTGATCGCGTCATATGGAATAGTGAACCAAAAACCTATATGACGCGATTGCGTCATATGGACTTATCTCTATACCTCTCCAATAAGTTTATGACGCGATTTTTCGTCATATGAGCTCAGTAAGTCCGATAAGTTACCATACGATAAAACCGTTGGTGGCAACCTCATTCACCTCCGATAATTCTAACGGCCGCAGTGTTTTTGTGAGTGTAGTGCGGGGCAGTGGCAATGATCCCGGGGCTCCCGCCTCCTCGGACTTATTGGAACATAATATGTCGGAGGGAGTTAATACATTGCATTTGCCAATGTTAAAATTAATCTGCCAATTTACTCACCATTCGTGTAAGCTATCTAGATCCCTTTGGAGGCTCTCTATGTCATTCAAGCCGACATCACAGTAGCTTTTCTACGATCAACTATTTTCCTGTATGTGTATGAATTTTTTTATCTCCCTCCGCTCCAACCTCTTTTGCCGGGGTTCTTTTAACAACTTCATTCACAGTCAAAATTAATGACGCGAATGATAGCCCAGCATTATCAGGAGTGGCCGTGGTGGTGGTGGTGATTCTGGTGGTTATAGCCTGTGGTGGTGGTGGTGGTGGGGGTGATATTCTGTGGTGGCGGTGATCGTGGTGGTTATAATCTGTGGTAGTGGTGATCCTAGACTGTGGTGGTGGTGCTGGTGGTGGTGGTGATAGTCTTTAGTGGTGGTGGTGGTGGTGGTTATAGTCTGTGGTGGTGGTGGTTATAGTCTGTGGTGGTGTTGGTAGTTATAGTCTATGGTAGTGGTGGTGGTGGTTATAGTCTGTGGTGGTGGTGGTGGTGGTGGTTATAGTCTGTGGTGGTGGTGGAGGTTATAGTCTGTGGTGGTGGTGGTGGTTATAGTCTATGGTGGTGGTTGTGGTGGTGGTTATAGTCTGTGATGGTGGTGGTTATAGTCCGTGGTGGTGGTGGTGGTGGTGGTGGTTATAGTCTATGGTGGTGGTGGTAGTGGTTATAGTCTGTGGTGGTGGTGGTGGTGGTGGTTATAGTCTGTGGTGGTGGTGGTGGTGGTGGTTATAGTCTGTGGTGGTGGTGGTGGTTATAGTCTGTGGTGGTGGTGGTGGTTATAGTCTGGTGGTGGTGGTGGTGGTGGTTATAGTCTATGGTGGTGGTGGTGGTTATAGTCTGTGGTGGTGGTGGTGGTGGTTATAGTCTGGTGGTGGTGGTTATAGTCTATGATGGTGGTGGTGGTGGTGGTGGTTGTAGTCTGTGGTGGTGGTGGTGGTTACAGTCTGTGGTAGTTGTAGTCTGTGGTGGTTGTGGTTATAGTATGTGGTGGTGGTGGTGGTTATAGTCAATGGTGGTGGTGGTGGAGGTTATAGTCTGTGGTGGTGGTGGTTATAGTCTGTGGTGGTGGTGGTGGTGGTGGTTATAGTCTGTGGTGGTGGTGGTGGTTATAGTCTATGGTGGTGGTGGTGGTTATAGTCTGTGGTGGTGAAGGTGGTTATAGTCTATGGTGGTGGTGGTGGTGTTTATAATCTGTGGTGATGGTGGTGGTGGAGGTTATAGTCTGTTTTGATGGTGGTGGTGGTAGTTATAGTATGTGGTGGTGATGGTGGTGGTTATAGTCTGGTGGTGGTGGTGGTGGTTATAGTCTGTGGTGGTGGTGGTTATAGTCTGTGGTGGTGGTGGTTTTAGTCTGTGGTGGTGGTTATAGTCTATGGTGGTGGTGGTGGTTATAGTCTGTGGTGGTGGTGGTGGTTATAGTCTGTGGTGATGGTGGTGGTGGTTATAGTCTGTGGTGGTGGTGGTGGTTATAGTCTGGTGGTGGTGGTGGTGGTTATAGTCTGTGGTGGTGGTGGTTATAGTCTGTGGTGGTGGTGGTTTTAGTCTGTGGTGGTGGTGGTGGTTATAGTCTATGGTGGTGGTGGTGGTTATAGTCTGTGGTGGTGGTGGTGGTTATAGTCTGTGGTGATGGTGGTGGTGGTTATAGTCTGTGGTGGTGGTGGTGGTTATAGTCTGTGGTGGTGGTGGTGGTTATAGTCTGTGGTGATGGTGGTGGTTATAGTCTGTGGTGGTGATGGTGGTGTTGGTGGTTATAGTCTTTGGTGGTGGTAGTGGTTATAGTCTGTGGTGGTGGTGGTTATAGTCTGTGGTGGTGATGGTGGTAGTTATAGTCTGTGGTGGTGATGGTGGATATTGTCTGTGGTGGTGGTGTGGTTATAGTCTATGGTGGTGGTGGTGGTGGTGGTGGTTATAGTCTGTGGTGGTGGTAGTGGTGGTGGTAGTGGTGGTTATAGTCTGCGGTGGTGGTGGTGGTGGTGGTGCTTATAGTCTGTGGTGGTGGTGGTGGTGGTTATAGTCTATGGTGGTGGTGGTGACGGTGGTTATAGTCTGGTGGTGGTTATAGTATGTGGTGGTGGTGGTGGTGGTTAGAGTCTGTGGTGGTGATTATAGTCTATGGTGGTGGTGGTGGTTATAGTCTGTGGTGGTGGTGGTGGTTATAGTCTGTGGTGGTGGTGGTGGTTATAGTCTATGGTGGTGGTGGTGGTGGAGGTTATAGTCTATGGTGGTGGTGGTGGTGGTTATAGTCTGTGTTGGTGGTGGTTATAGTCTGTGGTGGTGGTGGTGGTTATAATCTGTGGTGGTGGTGGTGGTTATAGTCTATGGTGGTGATGGTGGTGGTTATAGTCTATGGTGGTGGTGGTGGTGGTGCTTATAGTCTATGGTGGTGGTGGCCATAGTCTGTAGTGGTGATGGTGGTACTGGTGGTTATAGTCTTGTGGTGGTGGTGGTTATAGTCTATCAGTTGGTGGTGGTGGTTATAGTCTGGTGGTGGTGGTGGTTATAGTCTGTGGTGGTGGTGGGTGGTGGTGGTGGTGGTTATAGTCTGTGCTGGTGGTGGTGGTGGTTATAGTCTGCGCTGGTGGTGGTGGTGGTTATAGTCTATGGTGGTGGTAGTGGTTATAGTCTGTGGTGGTGGTGGTGGTTATAGTCTGGTGGTGGTGGTTATAGTCTATGGTGGTGCTGGTGGTGGTGGTGGTGGTATTAGTCTGTGGTGGTGGTGGTGGAGGTTATAGTCTGTGGTGGTGGTGGTGGTGGTTATAGTCTGTGGTGGTGGTGGTTATAGTCTGTGGTGGTGGTGGTTATAGTCTGGTGGTGGTGGTGGTGGTTATAGTCGGTGGTGGTGGTGGTGGTGGTTATAGTCTGGTGGTGGTGGTGGTGGTTATAGTCTGTGGTGGTGGTGGTGGTGGTTATAGTCTGTGGTGGTGGTTATAGTCCATGGTGGTGGTGGTGGTTATAGTCTGTGGTGGTGGTGGTTATAGTCTGTGGTGGTGATGGTGGTGGTGGTGGTGGTTATAGTTTGTGGTGGTGATGGTGGTGGTTATAGTCTGTGGTGGTGGTGGTGGTTATAGTCTGTGGTGGTGGTGGTTTTAGTCTGTGGTGGTGGTGGTGGTGGTTATAGTCTATGGTAGTGGTGGTGGTTATAGTCTGTGGTGGTGGTGGTGGTTATAGTCTGTGGTGATGGTGGTGGTGGTTGTTATAGTCTGTGGTGGTGGTGGTGGTGGTGGTTATAGTCTGTGGTGGTGGTGGTTATAGTCTGTGGTGATGGTGGTGGTTTTACTCTGTGGTGGTGATGGTGGTGGTTATAGTCTGTGGTGGTGGTGGTGGTTATAGTCTGTGGTGGTGGTGGTTATAGTTTGTGGTAGTGATGGTGGTGGTTATAGTCTGTGGTGGTGGTGGTTATAGTCTGTGGTGGTGGTGGTGGTGGTGGTGGTGGTTATAGTCTGTGGTGGTGGTGGTGGTGGTGGTGGTGGTTATAGTCTGTGGTGGTGGTGGTTATAGTCTGTGGTGGTGGTGGTGGTGGTGGTTATAGTCTGTGGTGGTGGTAGTGGTTATAGTCTGTGGTTGTTGTTATGGTGGTTATAGTCTGTGCTGGTGGTGGTGGTGGTTATAGTCTGTGATGGTGGTGGTAGTCAATCAATCAATCAATCAGTCTTATATTCATATTATACATAAATTTACATATATTACATATGGAGGGGAATCAGTCAGAATAGAGTAATAAAAATGTGGTATAATTATTTACACATCTACTATAAAAATAATAAAAAACAATAAAAATTATACCCGCTGTATATCCGGCGGGCATTAATATCAAGCTCATTGGCACACTCGACCAAAAAACAATCCTCACACTGGCGAGCCACAACAAATCCAGTGTGAACGGAATGAATCGGGTGAAACACACGTCTGTGAGGCACCACCACAAGACATGGTGGTGGTTATAGTCTGAGGTGATGGTGGTGGTTATAGACTATGGTAGTGGTGGTGGTGGTATGGTTATAGTCTGTGGTGGTTATAGTCTGTGTTGGTGGTGGTTATAGTCTGTGGTGGTGGTGGTTATAGTCTGTGGTGGTGGTGGTGGTGGTGGTTATAGTCTGTGGTGGTGGTGGTGGTGGTTATAGTCTGTGGTGGTTGTTTTGGTGGTTATAGTCTGTGGTGGTTGTTTTGGTGGTTATAGTCTGTGGTGGTTGTTTTGGTGGTTATAGTCTGTGGTGGTGGTGGTGGTGGTTATAGTCTATGGTGGAGGTGGTGGTTGTAGTCTGTGGTGGTGGTGTGGTGGTTACAGTCTATGGTGGTGGTGGTGGTGGTGGTTATAGTCTGTGGTGGTGGTGGTGGTGGTGGTGGTTATAGTCTGGTGATGGTGGTGATTATAGTCTGCGGTGGTGGTGGTGGTTATAGTCTGTGGTGGTGATGGTGGTGGTGGTGGTGGTGGTTATAGTCTGTGGTGATGGTGGTGGTTATAGTCTGTGGTGGTGATGGTGTTGGTGGTGGTAATAGTCTGAGGTGGTGGTGGTGGTTATAGTCTGTGGTGGTGGTGGTTATAGTCTATGGTGGTGGTGGTTATAGTCTGTGGTGGTGGTGGTGGTTATAGTCTATGGTGGTGATGGTTATAGTATGTGGTGGTGGTGGTGGTTATAATCTGTGGTGGCGGTGGAGGTGGTGGTGGTGGTGGTTATATTCTATGGTGGAGGTGGTGGTGGTCATAGTCTGTGGTGGTGGTGGTGGTGGTGGTGGTTATACTATGTGGTATTGGTGGTGGTTATAGTCTATGGTGGTGGTGGTTATAGTCTGTGGTGGTGGTGTTGGTTATAGTCTATGGTGGTGGTGGTGGTTATAGTATGTGGTGGTGGTCGGGGTTATAGTCTGTGGTGATGGTGGTGGTGTTTATAGTCTGTGGTGGTGGTGGTTATAGTCTGTGGTGGTGGTTATAGTTTGTGGTGGTGGTGGTGGTGGTTATAGTCTATGGTGGGGGTTGTGATTATAGTATGTGGTGGTGGTGGTGGTTATAATCCACGGTGGTGGTGGTGGTGGTTATAGTCTGTGGTGGTGGTGGTGGTTATAGTCTGTGGTGGTGGTGGTGGTGGTTATAGTCTGTTGTGGTGGTGGTGGTGGTTATAGTCTGTGGTGGTGGTGGTGGTTATATTCTGTGGTGGTGGTGGTGGTTATAGTCTGTGGTGGTGGTGGTGGTTATAGTCTATGGTGGTGGTGGTGGTTATAGTCTATGGTGGTGGTGGTGGTGGTTATAGTCTGTGGTGGTGGTGGTTATAGTCTATGGTGTTGGTGGTGGTGGTGGTGGTTATAGTCTATGGTGGTGGTGGTGGTTATAGTCTATGGTGGTGGTGGTGGTTATAGTCTATGGTGGTGGTGGTGGTGGTGGTGGTGGTTATAGTCTATGGTGGTGATGGTGGTTATAGTCTGTGGTGGTGGTGGTGGTTATAGTCTGTGGTGGTGGTGGTGGTTATAGTCTGGTGGTGGTGGTGGTTATAGTATGTGGTGGTGGTGGTGGTTATAGTCTATGGTGGTGGTGGTTATAGTCTATGGTGGTGGTGGTTATAGTCTATGGTGGTGATGGTTATAGTATGTGGTGGTGGTGGTGGTTATAGTCTGTGGTGGCGGTGGAGGTGGTGGTGGTTATAGTCTGTGGTGGCGGTGGAGGTGGTGGTGGTTATAGTCTGTGGTGGTGGTGGTGGTGATGGTGGTGGTTATACTATGTGGTAGTGGTGGTGGTTATAGTCTATGGTGGTGGTGGTTATAGTCTGTGGTGGTGGTGGTTATAGTCTGTGGTGGTGGTGGTGGTTATAGTCTGGTGGTGGTGGTGGTTATAGTATGTGGTGGTGGTCGGGGTTATAGTCTGTGGTGATGGTGGTGGTGTTTATAGTCTGTGGTGGTGGTGGTTATAGTCTGTGGTGGTGGTTATAGTTTGTGGTGGTGGTGGTGGTGGTTATAGTCTATGGTGGGGGTTGTGATTATAGTATGTGGTGGTGGTGGTGGTTATAATCCACGGTGGTGGTGGTGGTGGTTATAGTCTGTGGTGGTGGTGGTGGTTATAGTCTGTGGTTGTGGTGGTGGTTATAGTCTGTGGTGGTGGTGGTGGTGGTTATAGTCTGTGGTGGTGGTGGTTATATTCTGTGGTGGTGGTGGTGGTGGTTATAGTCTGTGGTGGTGGTGGTGGTTATAGTCTATGGTGGTGGTGGTGGTGGTTATAGTCTATGGTGGTGGTGGTGGTGGTTATAGTCTGTGGTGGTGGTGGTGGTGGTTATAATCTATGGTGGTGGTGATGGTGGTTATAGTCTATGGTGGTGGTGGTGGTGGTGGTTATAGTCTATGGTGGTGGTGGTAGTGGTGGTTATAGTCTATGGTGGTGGTGGTGGTGGTGGTTATAGTCTATGGTGGTGATGGTGGTTATAGTCTGTGGTGGTGGTGGTGGTGGTTATAGTCTGTGGTGGTGGTTATAGTCTGGTGGTGGTGGTGGTGGTTATAGTATGTGGTGGTGGTGGTGGTTATAGTCTATGGTGGTGGTGGTGGTTATAGTCTGTGGTGGTGATGGTGGTGGTGGTGGTTATAGTCTGTAGTGGTGGTGGTGGTTATAGTTTGTGGTGGTGGTGGTGGTTATAGTTTGTGGTCATGGTGGTGGTTAAAGTCTGTGGTGATGGTGGTGGTGGTGGTTATAGTCTGTGGTGGTGGTGGTTATAGTCTGTGGTGGTGGTGGTGGTGGTGGTTATAGTCTGTGGTGGTGGTAGTGGTTATAGTCTGTGGTTGTTGTTATGGTGGTTATAGTCTGTGCTGGTGGTGGTGGTGGTTATAGTCTGTGATGGTGGTGGTAGTCAATCAATCAATCAATCAGTCTTTTTTTCATATTATACATAAATGTACATATATTACATATGGAGGGGAATCAGTCAGAATAGAGTAATAAAAATGTGGTATAATTATTTACACATCTACTATAAAAATAATAAAAAACAATAAAAATTATACCCGCTGTATATCCGGCGGGCATTAATATCAAGCTCATTGGCACACTCGACCAAAAAACAATCCTCACACTGGCGAGCCACAACAAATCCAGTGTGAACGGAATGAATCGGGTGAAACACACGTCTGTGAGGCACCACCACAAGACGTGGTGGTGGTTATAGTCTGAGGTGATGGTGGTGGTTATAGACTATGGTAGTGGTGGTGGTGGTATGGTTATAGTCTGTGGTGGTTATAGTCTGTGGTGGTGGTGGTTATAGTCTGTGTTGGTGGTGGTTATAGTCTGTGGTGGTGGTGGTTGTTGTTGTTGTTGTTGTTCCCCAAGCTGCCTGGCCGAACAGCCCCAAGGCCCCGAGCAATTCCAAGGCCATAACCGAGTGCCCCCACAGAACCCTCCCCGCCGACCACAATAAAGCCTGGGTGACCGAAGCCACTCCATGGCGGGGGGCTGAGGAGGGTGCGGAAACGCCCGGGAAACCAAAGCCCCACCAGGGCCCTGTGCCCCTCAGTAATTATGAAGAGAAAGTTGAGGGGCAAGGGAAAAATGTGACGCTTTGGCTTCCAATCTTGGTAGATTGGGAGGTCAATCCACGGAAGAGACGCCGTCACTTGAGATCTAGAAAATATATAAGTTAAAGGAAAAGTCAGAGTAAGCTATGGGTATGGCAGAGATTGCTCAGCTCTCTGGTGGTGGTTATAGTCTGTGGTGGTGGTGGTGGTGGTGGTTATAGTCTGTGGTGCTGGTGGTGGTGGTTATAGTCTGTGGTGGTTGTTTTGGTGGTTATAGTCTGTGGTGGTTGTTTTGGTGGTTATAGTCTGTGGTGGTTGTTTTGGTGGTTATAGTCTGTGGTGGTGGTGGTGGTGGTTATAGTCTATGGTGGAGGTGGTGGTTGTTGTTGTTGTTGTTTTTCCCCAAGCTGCCTGGCCGAACAGCCCCAAGGCCCCGAGCAAGGCCAAGGCCATAACTGAGCGCCCCCACAGAACCCCCCCTGCCGACCACAATAAAGCCTGGGTGACCGAAGCCACTCCATGGCGGGGAGCTGAGGAGGGTGCGGAAACGCCCGGGAAACCAAAGCCCCACCAGGGCCCTGTGCCCCTCAGCAATTATGAAGAGAAAGTTGAGGGGCAAAGGAAAGATGTGACGCTTTGGCTTCCAATCTTGGTAGATTAGGAGGTCAATCCACGCAAAAGACGCCGTCACTTGAGATCTAGAAAATATATAAGTAAAAGGAACAGTCAGAGTAAGCTATGGGTATGGCAGAGATCGCTCAGTTCTCACTCTGATAGACCAGCCCATCACCACATGACTAGAACCCAATCCTCTCAGCATCAGCTAGGAAAGGCCCTAGAAAGCCGCCTTTGGCGGGGGGATAGCTCCCCTATTTCAACCCTTTTCGGGGTTGGGCACCCGCCGCCCAAGGTGGAGGTGGTGGTTGTAGTCTGTGGTGGTGGTGTGGTGGTTACAGTCTATGGTGGTGGTGGTGGTGGTGGTTATAGTCTGTGGTGGTGGTGGTGGTGGTGGTGGTTATAGTCTGGTGATGGTGGTGATTATAGTCTGCGGTGGTGGTGGTGGTTATAGTCTGTGGTGGTGATGGTGGTGGTGGTTATTTATAGTCTGTGGTGGTGGTGGTGGTGGTGGTGGTTATAGTCTGTGGTGATGGTGGTGGTTATAGTCTGTGGTGGTGATGGTGTTGGTGGTGGTAATAGTCTGAGGTGGTGGTGGTGGTTATAGTCTGTGGTGGTGGTGGTTATAGTCTATGGTGGTGGTGGTTATAGTCTGTGGTGGTGGTGGTGGTGGTTATAGTCTATGGTGGTGATGGTTATAGTATGTGGTGGTGGTGGTGGTGGTTATAATCTGTGGTGGCGGTGGAGGTGGTGGTGGTGGTGGTTATATTCTATGGTGGAGGTGGTGGTGGTCATAGTCTGTGGTGGTGGTGGTGGTGGTGGTGGTTATACTATGTGGTATTGGTGGTGGTTATAGTCTATGGTGGTGGTGGTTATAGTCTGTGGTGGTGGTGTTGGTTATAGTCTATGGTGGTGGTGGTGGTTATAGTATGTGGTGGTGGTCGGGGTTATAGTCTGTGGTGATGGTGGTGGTGTTTATAGTCTGTGGTGGTGGTGGTTATAGTCTGTGGTGGTGGTTATAGTTTGTGGTGGTGGTGGTGGTGGTTATAGTCTATGGTGGGGGTTGTGATTATAGTATGTGGTGGTGGTGGTGGTTATAATCCACGGTGGTGGTGGTGGTGGTTATAGTCTGTGGTGGTGGTGGTGGTTATAGTCTGTGGTGGTGGTGGTGGTGGTTATAGTCTGTTGTGGTGGTGGTGGTGGTTATAGTCTGTGGTGGTGGTGGTGGTTATATTCTGTGGTGGTGGTGGTGGTTATAGTCTGTGGTGGTGGTGGTGGTTATAGTCTATGGTGGTGGTGGTGGTTATAGTCTATGGTGGTGGTGGTGGTGGTTATAGTCTGTGGTGGTGGTGGTTATAGTCTATGGTGTTGGTGGTGGTGGTGGTGGTTATAGTCTATGGTGGTGGTGGTGGTTATAGTCTATGGTGGTGGTGGTGGTTATAGTCTATGGTGGTGGTGGTGGTGGTGGTGGTGGTTATAGTCTATGGTGGTGATGGTGGTTATAGTCTGTGGTGGTGGTGGTGGTTATAGTCTGTGGTGGTGGTGGTGGTTATAGTCTGGTGGTGGTGGTGGTTATAG
>JBAKBP010036890.1:0-17932 GCA_037953745.1 Lithodes maja | reverse complement strand
TATTCCGTCAATAGTGATATTCCGTCAATAGTGATATTCCGTCAATAGTGATATTCCGTCAATAGTAATATTCCGTCAATAGTAATATTCCGTCAATAGTAATATTCCGTCAATAGTAATATTCCGTCAATAGTAATATTCCGTCAATAGTGATATTCCGTCAATAGTGATATTCCGTCAATAGTCATATTCCGTCAATAGTAATATTCCGTCAATAGTAATATTCCGTCAATAGTAATATTCCGTCAATAGTAATATTCCGTCAATAGTAATATTCCGTCAATAGTGATATTCCGTCAATAGTAATATTCCGTCAATAGTAATATTCCGTCAATAGTGATATTCCGTCAATAGTGATATTCCGTCAATAGTAATATTCCGTCAATAGTAATATTCCGTCAATAGTGATATTCCGTCAATAGTGATATTCCGTCAATAGTGATATTCCGTCAATAGTAATATTCCGTCAATAGTGATATTCCGTCAATAGTAATATTCCGTCAATAGTAATATTCCGTCAATAGTAATATTCCGTCAATAGTGATATTCCGTCAATAGTGATATTCCGTCAATAGTAATATTCCGTCAATAGTAATATTCCGTCAATAGTAATATTCCGTCAATAGTAATATTCCGTCAATAGTAATATTCCGTCAATAGTAATATTCCGTCAATAGTGATATTCCGTCAATAGTGATATTCCGTCAATAGTGATATTCCGTCAATAGTAATATTCCGTCAATAGTAATATTCCGTCAATAGTAATATTCCGTCAATAGTAATATTCCGTCAATAGTAATATTCCGTCAATAGTAATATTCCGTCAATAGTAATATTCCGTCAATAGTGATATTCCGTCAATAGTGATATTCCGTCAATAGTAATATTCCGTCAATAGTATACTATTCCGTCAATAGTAATATTCCGTCAATAGTAATATTCCGTCAATAGTAATATTCCGTCAATAGTGATATTCCGTCAATAGTAATATTCCGTCAATAGTGATATTCCGTCAATAGTAATATTCCGTCAATAGTGATATTCCGTCAATAGTAATATTCCGTCAATAGTGATATTCCGTCAATAGTGATATTCCGTCAATAGTGATATTCCGTCAATAGTAATATTCCGTCAATAGTGATATTCCGTCAATAGTAATATTCCGTCAATAGTAATATTCCGTCAATAGTAATATTCCGTCAATAGTAATATTCCGTCAATAGTGATATTCCGTCAATAGTGATATTCCGTCAATAGTGATATTCCGTCAATAGTAATATTCCGTCAATAGTAATATTCCGTCAATAGTGATATTCCGTCAATAGTAATATTCCGTCAATAGTAATATTCCGTCAATAGTAATATTCCGTCAATAGTAATATTCCGTCAATAGTGATATTCCGTCAATAGTGATATTCCGTCAATAGTGATATTCCGTCAATAGTAATATTCCGTCAATAGTAATATTCCGTCAATAGTAATATTCCGTCAATAGTAATATTCCGTCAATAGTAATATTCCGTCAATAGTAATATTCCGTCAATAGTAATATTCCGTCAATAGTGATATTCCGTCAATAGTGATATTCCGTCAATAGTGATATTCCGTCAATAGTGATATTCCGTCAATAGTAATATTCCGTCAATAGTAATATTCCGTCAATAGTAATATTCCGTCAATAGTAATATTCCGTCAATAGTGATATTCCGTCAATAGTAATATTCCGTCAATAGTAATATTCCGTCAATAGTGATATTCCGTCAATAGTGATATTCCGTCAATAGTAATATTCCGTCAATAGTAATATTCCGTCAATAGTAATATTCCGTCAATAGTAATATTCCGTCAATAGTGATATTCCGTCAATAGTAATATTCCGTCAATAGTAATATTCCGTCAATAGTAATATTCCGTCAATAGTGATATTCCGTCAATAGTGATATTCCGTCAATAGTAATATTCCGTCAATAGTGATATTCCGTCAATAGTAATATTCCGTCAATAGTAATACTTCCGTCAATAGTAATATTCCGTCAATAGTGATATTCCGTCAATAGTGATATTCCGTCAATAGTAATATTCCGTCAATAGTAATATTCCGTCAATAGTAATATTCCGTCAATAGTAATATTCCGTCAATAGTAATATTCCGTCAATAGTGATATTCCGTCAATAGTGATATTCCGTCAATAGTAATATTCCGTCAATAGTAATATTCCGTCAATAGTAATATTCCGTCAATAGTAATATTCCGTCAATAGTAATATTCCGCCAATAGTAATATTCCGTCAATAGTGATATTCCGTCAATAGTGATATTCCGTCAATAGTAATATTCCGTCAATAGTAATATTCCGTCAATAGTAATATTCCGTCAATAGTAATATTCCGTCAATAGTAATATTCCGTCAATAGTAATATTCCGTCAATAGTAATATTCCGTCAATAGTGATATTCCGTCAATAGTAATATTCCGTCAATAGTGATATTCCGTCAATAGTAATATTCCGTCAATAGTAATATTCCGTCAATAGTAATATTCCGTCAATAGTAATATTCCGTCAATAGTGATATTCCGTCAATAGTGATATTCCGTCAATAGTAATATTCCGTCAATAGTAATATTCCGTCAATAGTAATATTCCGTCAATAGTAATATTCCGTCAATAGTAATATTCCGTCAATAGTGATATTCCGTCAATAGTGATATTCCGTCAATAGTAATATTCCGTCAATAGTAATATTCCGTCAATAGTAATATTCCGTCAATAGTAATATTCCGTCAATAGTAATATTCCGTCAATAGTAATATTCCGTCAATAGTGATATTCCGTCAATAGTAATATTCCGTCAATAGTAATATTCCGTCAATAGTAATATTCCGTCAATAGTAATATTCCGTCAATAGTAATATTCCGTCAATAGTAATATTCCGTCAATAGTATATTCCGTCAATAGTCATATTCCGTCAATAGTAATATTCCGTCAATAGTAATATTCCGTCAATAGTAATATTCCGTCAATAGTAATATTCCGTCAATAGAAATATTCTGTCAATAGTAATATTCCGTCAATAGTAATATTCCGTCAATAGTAATATTCCGTCAATAGTAATATTCCGTCAATAGTGATATTCCGTCAATAGTAATATTCCGTCAATAGTAATATTCCGTCAATAGTAATATTCCGTCAATAGTAATATTCCGTCAATAGTAATATTCCGTCAATAGTAATATTCCGTCAATAGTGATATTCCGTCAATAGTGATATTCCGTCAATAGTAATATTCCGTCAATAGTAATATTCCGTCAATAGTAATACTTTCGTCAATAGTGATATTCCGTCAATAGTAATATTCCGTCAATAGTAATATTCCGTCAATAGTAATATTCCGTCAATAGTAATATTCCGTCAATAGTAATATTCCGTCAATAGTAATATTCCGTCAATAGTGATATTCCGTCAATAGTGATATTCCGTCAATAGTGATATTCCGTCAATAGTAATACTTTCGTCAATAGTGATATTCCGTCAATAGTAATATTCCGTCAATAGTAATATTCCGTCAATAGTAATATTCCGTCAATAGTGATATTCCGTCAATAGTGATATTCCGTCAATAGTGATATTCCGTCAATAGTAATACTTTCGTCAATAGTGATATTCCGTCAATAGTGATATTCCGTCAATAGTAATATTCCGTCAATAGTAATATTCCGTCAATAGTGATATTCCGTCAATAGTAATATTTCGTCAATAGTAATATTCCGTCAATAGTAATATTCCGTCAATAGTAATATTCCGTCAATAGTAATATTCCGTCAATAGTAATATTCCGTCAATAGTAATATTCCGTCAATAGTAATATTCCGTCAATAGTAATATTCCGTCAATAGTAATATTCCGTCAATAGTAATATTCCATCAATAGTAATATTCCATCAATAGTAAAACTTCCGTCAATAGTAATATTCCGTCAATAGTAATATTCCGTCAATAGTAATATTCCGTCAATAGTAATATTCCATCAATAGTAAAACTTCCGTCAATAGTAATATTCCGTCAAGAGTATTATTCCGTCAATAGTAATATTCCGTCAATAGTAATATTCCGTCAATAGTAATATTCCGTCAATAGTAAAACTTCCGTCAATAGTAAAACTTCCGTCAATAGTAATATTCCGTCAATAGTAATATTCCGTCAATAGTAATCAATAGTAATATTCCGTCAATAGTAATATTCCGTCAATAGTAATATTCCGTCAATAGTAATATTCCGTCAATAGTAAAACTTCCGTCAATAGTAATATTCCGTCAATAGTAATATTCCGTCAATAGTAATATTCCGTCAATAGTAATATTCCGTCAATAGTAATATTCCGTCAATAGTAAACCTTCCGTCAATAGTAATATTCCGTCAATAGTAATATTCCGTCAATAGTAAAACTTCCGTCAATAGTAAAACTTCCGTCAATAGTAATATTCCGTCAATAGTAATATTCCGTCAATAGTAATATTCCGTCAATAGTAATATTCCGTCAATAGTAAAACTTCCGTCAATATTAATATTCCGTCAATAGTAATATTCCGTCAATAGTAATATTCCGTCAATAGTAATATTCCGTCAATAGTAAAACTTCCGTCAATAGTAAAACTTCCGTCAATAGTAATATTCCGTCAATAGTAATATTCCGTCAATAGTAAAACTTCCGTCAATAGTAATATTCCGTCAATAGTAAAACTTCCGTCAATAGTAATATTCCGTCAATAGTAAAACTTCCGTCAATAGTAATATTCCGTCAATAGTAATATTCCGTCAATAGTAATATTCCGTCAATAGTAATATTCCGTCAATAGTAAAACTTCCGTCAATAGTAAAACTTCCATCAATAGTAATATTCCGTCAATAGTAATATTCCGTCAATAGTAATATTCCGTCAATAGTAATATTCCGTCAATAGTAAAACTTCCGTCAATAGTAAAACTTCCGTCAATAGTAAAACTTCCGTCAATAGTAATATTCCGTCAATAGTAAAACTTCCGTCAATAGTAATATTCCGTCAATAGTAATATTCCGTCAATAGTAAAACTTCCGTCAATAGTAATATTCCGTCAATAGTAATATTCCGTCAATAGTAATATTCCGACAATAGTAATATTCCGTCAATAGTAATATTCCGTCAATAGTAAAACTTCCGTCAATGGTAAAACTTCCGTCAATAGTAAAACTTCCGTCAATAGTAATATTCCGTCAATAGTAATATTCCGTCAATAGTAAAACTTCCGTCAATAGTAATATTCCGTCAATAGTAATATTCCGTCAATAGTAAAACTTCCGTCAATAGTAAAACTTCCGTCTATAGTAAAACTTCCGTCAATAGTAAAACTTCCGTCAATAGTAAAACTTCCGTCAATAGTAAAACTTCCGTCAATAGTAAAACTTCCGTCAATAGTAATATTCCGTCAATAGTAATATTCCGTCAATAGTAAAACTTCCGTCAATAGTAATATTCTGTCAATAGTAATATTCCGTCAATAGTAATATTCCGTCAATAGTAATATTCCGTCAATAGTAATATTCCGTCAATAGTAAAACTTCCGTCAATAGTAATATTCCGTCAATAGTAAAACTTCCGTCAATAGTAATATTCCGTCAATAGTAATATTCCGTCAATAGTAAAACTTCCGTCAATAGTAAAACTTCCGTCAATGGTATTATTCTGTCAATAGTAATATTCCGTCAATAGTAAAACTTCCGTCAATAGTAATATTCCGTCAATAGTAATATTCCGTCAATAGTAATATTCCGTCAATAGTAATATTCCGTCAATTAGTAATATTCCGTCAATAGTAAAACTTCCGTCAATAGTAAAACTTCCGTCAATAGTAATATTCCGTCAATAGTAATATTCCGTCAATAGTAATATTCCGTCAATAGTAAAACTTCCGTCAATAGTAATATTCCGTCAATAGTAAAACTTCCGTCAATAGTAATATTCCGTCAATAGTAAAACTTCCGTCAATAGCAAAACTTCCGTCAATAGTAATATTCCGTCAATAGTAAACTTCCGTCAATAGTAATATTCCGTCAATAGTAAAACTTCCGTCAATAGTAAAACTTCCGTCAATAGTAAAACTTCCGTCAATAGTAAAACTTCCGTCAATAGTAAAACTTCCGTCAATAGTAATATTCCGTCAATAGTAATATTCCGTCAATAGTAAAACTTCCGTCAATAGTAATATTCCGTCAATAGTAAAACTTCCGTCAACAGTAATATTCCGTCAATAGTAAAACTTCCGTCAATAGTAAAACTTCCGTCAATAGTAATATTCCGTCAATAGTAATATTCCGTCAATAGTAATCTTCCGTCAATAGTAATATTCCGTCAATAGTAATATTCCGTCAATAGTAAAACTTCCGTCAATAGTAATATTCCGTCAATAGTAATATTCCGTCAATAGTAATATTCCGTCAATAGTAATATTCCATCAATAGTAAAACTTCCGTCAATAGTAATATTCCGTCAATAGTAATATTCCGTCAATAGTAATATTCCGTCAATAGTAATATTCCGTCAATAGTAATATTCCGTCAATAGTAAAACTTCCGTCAATAGTAATATTCCGTCAATAGTAATATTCCGTCAATAGTAATATTCCGTCAATAGTAATATTCCATCAATAGTAATATTCCATCAATAGTAAAACTTCTGTCAATAGTAATATTCCGTCAATAGTAATATTCCGTCAATAGTAATATTCCGTCAATAGTAATATTCCATCAATAGTAAAACTTCCGTCAATAGTAATATTCCGTCAAGAGTATTATTCCGTCAATAGTAATATTCCGTCAATAGTAATATTCCGTCAATAGTAATATTCCGTCAATAGTAAAACTTCCGTCAATAGTAAAACTTCCGTCAATAGTAATATTCCGTCAATAGTAATATTCCGTCAATAGTAATCAATAGTAATATTCCGTCAATAGTAATATTCCGTCAATAGTAATATTCCGTCAATAGTAATATTCCGTCAATAGTAAAACTTCCGTCAATAGTAATATTCCGTCAATAGTAATATTCCGTCAATAGTAATATTCCGTCAATAGTAATATTCCGTCAATAGTAAACCTTCCGTCAATAGTAATATTCCGTCAATAGTAATATTCCGTCAATAGTAAAACTTCCGTCAATAGTAAAACTTCCGTCAATAGTAATATTCCGTCAATAGTAATATTCCGTCAATAGTAATATTCCGTCAATAGTAATATTCCGTCAATAGTAAAACTTCCGTCAATATTAATATTCCGTCAATAGTAATATTCCGTCAATAGTAATATTCCGTCAATAGTAATATTCCGTCAATAGTAAAACTTCCGTCAATAGTAAAACTTCCGTCAATAGTAAAACTTCCGTCAATAGTAAAACTTCCGTCAATAGTAAAACTTCCGTCAATAGTAATATTCCGTCAATAATAATATTCCGTCAATAGTAATATTCCGTCAATAGTAATATTCCGTCAATAGTAATATTCCGTCAATAGTAAAACTTCCGTCAATAGTCAAACTTCCGTCAATAGTCAAACTTCCGTCAATAGTAATATTCCGTCAATAGTAATATTCCGTCAATAGTAAAACTTCCGTCAATAGTAAAACTTCCGTCAATAGTAATATTCCGTCAATAGTAATATTCCGTCAATAGTAATATTCCGTCAATAGTAAAACTTCCGTCAATAGTAATATTCCGTCAATAGTAATATTCCGTCAATAGTAATATTCCGTCAATAGTAATATTCCGTCAATAGTAATATTCTGTCAATAGTAATATTCCGTCAATAGTGATATTCCGTCAATAGTGATATTCCGTCAATAGTAATATTCCGTCAATAGTAAAACTTCCGTCAATAGTAAAACTTCCGTCAATAGTAATATTCCGTCAATAGTAATATTCCGTCAATAGTAATATTCCGTCAATAGTAATATTCCGTCAATAGTAATATTCCGTCAATAGTAATATTCCGTCAATAGTGATATTCCGTCAATAGTGATATTCCGTCAATAGTAATATTCCGTCAATAGTAATATTCCGTCAATAGTGATATTCCGTCAATAGTGATATTCCGTCAATAGTAATATTCCGTCAATAGTAATATTCCGTCAATAGTAAAACTTCCGTCAATAGTAAAATTCCGTCAATAGTAATATTCCGTCAATAGTAAAACTTCCGTCAATAGTAAAACTTCCGTCAATAGTAATATTCCGTCAATAGTAAAACTTCCGTCAATAGTAATATTCCGTCAATAGTAATATTCCGTCAATAGTAATATTCCGTCAATAGTAATATTCCGTCAATAGTAAAACTTCCGTCAATAGTAATATTCCGTCAATAGTAATATTCCGTCAATAGTAATATTCCGTCAATAGTAATATTCCGTCAATAGTAAAACTTCCGTCAATAGTAAAACTTCCATCAATAGTAAAACTTCCGTCAATAGTAATATTCCGTCAATAGTAATATTCCGTCAATAGTAAAACTTCCGTCAATAGTAAAACTTCCGTCAATAGTAATATTCCGTCAATAGTAATATTCCGTCAATAGTAAAATTCCGTCAATAGTAAAACTTCCGTCAATAGTAATATTCCGTCAATAGTAATATTCCGTCAATAGTAATACTCCGTCAATAGTAAAACTTCCGTCAATAGTAAAACTTCCGTCAATAGTAAAACTTCCGTCAATAGTAAAACTTCCGTCAATAGTAAAACTTCCGTCAATAGTAATATTCCGTCAATAGTAAAACTTCCGTCAATAGTAATATTCCGTCAATAGTAATATTCCGTCAATAGTAATATTCCGTCAATAGTAATATTCCGTCAATAGTAAAACTTCCGTCAATAGTAAAACTTCCGTCAATAGTAATATTCCGTCAATAGTAATATTCCGTCAATAGTAAAACTTCCGTCAATAGTAAAACTTCCGTCAATGGTATTATTCTGTCAATAGTAATATTCCGTCAATAGTAATATTCCGTCAATAGTAATATTCCGTCAATAGTAAAACTTCCGTCAATAGTAAAACTTCCGTCAATAGTAATATTCCGTCAATAGTAATATTCCGTCAATAGTAAAACTTCCGTCAATAGTAAAACTTCCGTCAATAGTAATATTCCGTCAATAGTAATATTCCGTCAATAGTAATATTCCGTCAATAGTAATATTCCGTCAATAGTAAAACTTCCGTCAATAGTAAAACTTCCGTCAATAGTAAAACTTCCGTCAATAGTAATATTCCGTCAATAGTAAAACTTCCGTCAATAGTAAAACTTCCGTCAATAGTAAAACTTCCGTCAATAGTAATATTCCGTCAATAGTAATATTCCGTCAATAGTAATATTCTGTCAATAGTGATATTCCGTCAATAGTGATATTCCGTCAATAGTAATATTCCGTCAATAGTAATATTCCGTCAATAGTAAAACTTCCGTCAATAGTAATATTCCGTCAATAGTAATATTCCTCAATAGTAATATTCCGTTAATAGTGATATTCCGTCAATAGTGACATTCCGTCAATAGTAATATTCCGTCAATAGTAATATTCCGTCAATAGTAATATTCCGTCAGTAGTGATATTCCGTCAATAGTGATATTCCGTCAATAGTAATATTCCGTCAATAGTAATATTCCGTCAATAGTAAAACTTCCGTCAATAGTAATATTCCGTCAATAGTAATATTCCGTCAATAGTAAAACTTCCGTCAATAGTAATATTCCGTCAATAGTAAAACTTCCGTCAATAGTAATATTCCGTCAATAGTAATATTCCGTCAATAGTAATATTCCGTCAATAGTAAAACTTCCGTCAATAGTAAAACTTCCGTCAATAGTAATATTCCGTCAATAGTAATATTCCGTCAATAGTAATATTCCGTCAATAGTAATATTCCGTCAATAGTAAAACTTCCGTCAATAGTAATATTCCGTCAATAGTAATATTCCTCAATAGTAAAATTCCGTCAATAGTGATATTCCGTCAATAGTGACATTCCGTCAATAGTAATATTCCGTCAATAGTAATATTCCGTCAATAGTAATATTCTGTCAATAGTGATATTCCGTCAATAGTGATATTCCGTCAATAGTAATATTCCGTCAATAGTAATATTCCGTCAATAGTAAAACTTCCGTCAATAGTAATATTCCGTCAATAGTAATATTCCTCAATAGTAATATTCCGTCAATAGTGATATTCCGTCAATAGTGACATTCCGTCAATAGTAATATTCCGTCAATAGTAATATTCCGTCAATAGTAATATTCCGTCAGTAGTGATATTCCGTCAATAGTGATATTCCGTCAATAGTAATATTCCGTCAATAGTAATATTCCGTCAATAGTAAAACTTCCGTCAATAGTAATATTCCGTCAATAGTAATATTCCGTCAATAGTAAAACTTCCGTCAATAGTAATATTCCGTCAATAGTAAAACTTCCGTCAATAGTAATATTCCGTCAATAGTAATATTCCGTCAATAGTAATATTCCGTCAATAGTAATATTCCGTCAATAGTAAAACTTCCGTCAATAGTAAAACTTCCGTCAATAGTAATATTCCGTCAATAGTAATATTCCGTCAATAGTAATATTCCGTCAATAGTAATATTCCGTCAATAGTAAAACTTCCGTCAATAGTAAAACTTCCGTCAATAGTAATATTCCGTCAATAGTAATATTCCGTCAATAGTAAAATTCCGTCAATAGTAAAACTTCCGTCAATAGTAATATTCCGTCAATAGTAATATTCCGTCAATAGTAATACTCCGTCAATAGTAAAACTTCCGTCAATAGTAAAACTTCCGTCAATAGTAAAACTTCCGTCAATAGTAAAACTTCCGTCAATAGTAAAACTTCCGTCAATAGTAATATTCCGTCAATAGTAAAACTTCCGTCAATAGTAATATTCCGTCAATAGTAATATTCCGTCAATAGTAATATTCCGTCAATAGTAATATTCCGCCAATAGTAAAACTTCCGTCAATAGTAAAACTTCCGTCAATAGTAATATTCCGTCAATAGTAATATTCCGTCAATAGTAAAACTTCCGTCAATAGTAAAACTTCCGTCAATGGTATTATTCTGTCAATAGTAATATTCCGTCAATAGTAATATTCCGTCAATAGTAATATTCCGTCAATAGTAAAACTTCCGTCAATAGTAAAACTTCCGTCAATAGTAATATTCCGTCAATAGTAATATTCCGTCAATAGTAAAACTTCCGTCAATAGTAAAACTTCCGTCAATAGTAATATTCCGTCAATAGTAATATTCCGTCAATAGTAATATTCCGTCAATAGTAAAACTTCCGTCAATAGTAAAACTTCCGTCAATAGTAAAACTTCCGTCAATAGTAATATTCCGTCAATAGTAAAACTTCCGTCAATAGTAAAACTTCCGTCAATAGTAAAACTTCCGTCAATAGTAATATTCCGTCAATAGTAATATTCCGTCAATAGTAATATTCTGTCAATAGTGATATTCCGTCAATAGTGATATTCCGTCAATAGTAATATTCCGTCAATAGTAATATTCCGTCAATAGTAAAACTTCCGTCAATAGTAATATTCCGTCAATAGTAATATTCCTCAATAGTAATATTCCGTCAATAGTGATATTCCGTCAATAGTGACATTCCGTCAATAGTAATATTCCGTCAATAGTAATATTCCGTCAATAGTAATATTCCGTCAGTAGTGATATTCCGTCAATAGTGATATTCCGTCAATAGTAATATTCCGTCAATAGTAATATTCCGTCAATAGTAAAACTTCCGTCAATAGTAATATTCCGTCAATAGTAATATTCCGTCAATAGTAAAACTTCCGTCAATAGTAATATTCCGTCAATAGTAAAACTTCCGTCAATAGTAATATTCCGTCAATAGTAATATTCCGTCAATAGTAATATTCCGTCAATAGTAATATTCCGTCAATAGTAAAACTTCCGTCAATAGTAAAACTTCCGTCAATAGTAATATTCCGTCAATAGTAATATTCCGTCAATAGTAATATTCCGTCAATAGTAATATTCCGTCAATAGTAATATTCCGTCAATAGTAAAACTTCCGTCAATAGTAAAACTTCCGTCAATAGTAAAACTTCCGTCAATAGTAATATTCCGTCAATAGTAAAACTTCCGTCAATAGTAATATTCCGTCAATAGTAATATTCCGTCAATAGTAAAACTTCCGTCAATAGTAATATTCCGTCAATAGTAATATTCCGTCAATAGTAATATTCCGACAATAGTAATATTCCGTCAATAGTAATATTCCGTCAATAGTAAAACTTCCGTCAATAGTAAAACTTCCGTCAATAGTAAAACTTCCGTCAATAGTAAAACTTCCGTCAATAGTAATATTCCGTCAATAGTAATATTCCGTCAATAGTAAAACTTCCGTCAATAGTAATATTCCGTCAATAGTAATATTCCGTCAATAGTAAAACTTCCGTCAATAGTAAAACTTCCGTCTATAGTAAAACTTCCGTCAATAGTAAAACTTCCGTCAATAGTAAAACTTCCGTCAATAGTAAAACTTCCGTCAATAGTAAAACTTCCGTCAATAGTAATATTCCGTCAATAGTAATATTCCGTCAATAGTAAAACTTCCGTCAATAGTAATATTCCGTCAATAGTAATATTCCGTCAATAGTAATATTCCGTCAATAGTAATATTCCGTCAATAGTAATATTCCGTCAATAGTAAAACTTCCGTCAATAGTAATATTCCGTCAATAGTAAAACTTCCGTCAATAGTAATATTCCGTCAATAGTAAAACTTCCGTCAATAGTAAAACTTCCGTCAATAGTAATATTCCGTCAATAGTAAAATTCCGTCAATAGTAATATTCCGTCAATAGTAATATTCCGTCAATAGTAAAACTTCCGTCAATAGTAATATTCCGTCAATAGTAATATTCCGTCAATAGTAAAACTTCCGTCAATAGTAATATTCCGTCAATAGTAATATTCCGTCAATAGTAATATTCCGTCAATAGTAATATTCCGTCAATAGTAAAACTTCCGTCAATAGTAAAACTTCCGTCAATAGTAATATTCCGTCAATAGTAATATTCCGTCAATAGTAATATTCCGTCAATAGTAAAACTTCCGTCAATAGTAATATTCCGTCAATAGTAAAACTTCCGTCAATAGTAATATTCCGTCAATAGTAAAACTTCCGTCAATAGCAAAACTTCCGTCAATAGTAATATTCCGTCAATAGTAAACTTCCGTCAATAGTAATATTCCGTCAATAGTAAAACTTCCGTCAATAGTAAAACTTCCGTCAATAGTAAAACTTCCGTCAATAGTAAAACTTCCGTCAATAGTAAAACTTCCGTCAATAGTAATATTCCGTCAATAGTAATATTCCGTCAATAGTAAAACTTCCGTCAATAGTAATATTCCGTCAATAGTAAAACTTCCGTCAACAGTAATATTCCGTCAATAGTAAAACTTCCGTCAATAGTAAAACTTCCGTCAATAGTAATATTCCGTCAATAGTAATATTCCGTCAATAGTAATCTTCCGTCAATAGTAATATTCCGTCAATAGTAATATTCCGTCAATAGTAAAACTTCCGTCAATAGTAATATTCCGTCAATAGTAATATTCCGTCAATAGTAATATTCCGTCAATAGTAAAACTTCCGTCAATAGTAAAACTTCCGTCAATAGTAATATTCCGTCAATAGTAATATTCTGTCAATAGCAATATTCCGTCAATAGTAATATTCCATCAATAGTAAAACTTCCGTCAATAGTAATATTCCGTCAATAGTAATATTCCGTAAATAGTAATATTCCGTCAATAGTAATATTCCGTCAATAGAAATATTCCGTCAATAGTAATATTCCGTCAATAGTAATATTCCGTCAATAGTAATATTCCGTCAATAGTAAAACTTCCGTCAATAGTAATATTCCGTCAATAGTAATATTCCGTCAATAGTAATATTCCATCAATAGTAATATTCCATCAATAGTAAAACTTCCGTCAATAGTAATATTCCGTCAATAGTAATATTCCGTCAATAGTAATATTCCGTCAATAGTAAAACTTCCGTCAATAGTAAAACTTCCGTCAATAGTAATATTCCGTCAATAGTAATATTCCGTCAATAGTAAAACTTCCGTCAATAGTAAAACTTCCGTCAATGGTATTATTCTGTCAATAGTAATATTCCGTCAATAGTAATATTCCGTCAATAGTAAAACTTCCGTCAATAGTAAAACTTCCGTCAATAGTAATATTCCGTCAATAGTAATATTCCGTCAATAGTAATCAATAGTAATATTCCGTCAATAGTAATATTCCGTCAATAGTAATATTTCCGTCAATAGTAATATTCCGTCAATAGTAATATTCCGTCAATAGTAATATTCCGTCAATAGTAAAACTTCCGTCAATAGTAATATTCCGTCAATAGTAATATTCCGTCAATAGTAATATTCCGTCAATAGTAATATTCCGTCAATAGTAAACCTTCCGTCAATAGTAATATTCCGTCAATAGTAATATTCCGTCAATAGTAAAACTTCCGTCAATAGTAAAACTTCCGTCAATAGTAATATTCCGTCAATAGTAATATTCCGTCAATAGTAATATTCCGTCAATAGTAATATTCCGTCAATAGTAAAACTTCCGTCAATATTAATATTCCGTCAATAGTAATATTCCGTCAATAGTAATATTCCGTCAATAGTAATATTCCGTCAATAGTAAAACTTCCGTCAATAGTAAAACTTCCGTCAATAGTAAAACTTCGTCAATAGTAATATTCCGTCAATAGTAAAACTTCCGTCAATAGTAAAACTTCCGTCAATAGTAATATTCCGTCAATAGTAATATTCCGTCAATAGTAATATTCCTCAATAGTAATATTCCGTCAATAGTAATATTCCGTCAATAGTAAAACTTCCGTCAATAGTCAAACTTCCGTCAATAGTAATATTCCGTCAATAGTAATATTCCGTCAATAGTAAAACTTCCGTCAATAGTAAAACTTCCGTCAATAGTAATATTTCCGTCAATAGTAATATTCCGTCAATAGTAATATTCCGTCAATAGTAAACTTCCGTCAATAGTAATATTCCGTCAAATAGTAATATTCCGTCAATAGTAATATTCCGTCAATAGTAATATTCCGTCAATAGTAATATTCTGTCAATAGTAATATTCCGTCAATAGTAATATTCCGTCAATAGTAATATTCCGTCAATAGTAATATTCCGTCAATAGTAATATTCCGTCAATAGTGATATTCCGTCAATAGTGATATTCCGTCAATAGTAATATTCCGTCAATAGTAATATTCCGTCAATAGTGATATTCCGTCAATAGTGATATTCCGTCAATAGTAATATTCCGTCAATAGTAATATTCCGTCAATAGTAAAACTTCCGTCAATAGTAAAATTCCGTCAATAGTAAAACTTCCGTCAATAGTAAAACTTCCGTCAATAGTAATATTCCGTCAATAGTAAAACTTCCGTCAAGAGTAATATTCCGTCAATAGTAATATTCCGTCAATAGTAATATTCCGTCAATAGTAAAATTTCCGTCAATAGTAATATTCCGTCAATAGTAATATTCCGTCAATAGTAATATTCCGTCAATAGTAATATTCCGTCAATAGTAAAACTTCCGTCAATAGTAAAACTTCCATCAATAGTAAAACTTCCGTCAATAGTAATATTCCGTCAATAGTAATATTCCGTCAATAGTAAAACTTCCGTCAATAGTAAAACTTCCGTCAATAGTAATATTCCGTCAATAGTAATATTCCGTCAATAGTAAAACTTCCGTCAATAGTAAAACTTCCGTCAATAGTAATATTCCGTCAATAGTAATATTCCGTCAATAGTAATACTCGTCAATAGTAAAACTTCCGTCAATAGTAAAACTTCCGTCAATAGTAAAACTTCCGTCAATAGTAAAACTTCCGTCAATAGTAAAACTTCCGTCAATAGTAATATTCCGTCAATAGTAAAACTTCCGTCAATAGTAATATTCCGTCAATAGTAATATTCCGTCAATAGCAATATTCCGTTAATAGTAATATTCCGTCAATAGTAAAACTTCCGTCAATAGTAAAACTTCCGTCAATAGTAATATTCCGTCAATAGTAATATTCCGTCAATAGTAAAACTTCCGTCAATAGTAAAACTTCCGTCAATGGTAATATTCTGTCAATAGTAATATTCCGTCAATAGTAATATTCCGTCAATAGTAATATTCCGTCAATAGTAAAACTTCCGTCAATAGTAAAACTTCCGTCAATAGTAATATTCCGTCAATAGTAATATTCCGTCAATAGTAAAACTTCCGTCAATAGTAAAACTTCCGTCAATAGTAATATTCCGTCAATAGTAATATTCCGTCAATAGTAATATTCCGTCAATAGTAATATTCCGTCAATAGTAATATTCAGTCAATAGTAATATTCTGTCAATAGTAAAACTTCCGTCAATAGTAATATTCCGTCAATAGTAAAACTTCCGTCAATAGTAAAACTTCCGTCAATAGTAAAACTTCCGTCAATAGTAATATTCCGTCAATAGTAATATTCCGTCAATAGTAATATTCTGTCAATAGTGATATTCCGTCAATAGTGATATTCCGTCAATAGTAATATTCCGTCAATAGTAATATTCCGTCAATAGTAAAACTTCCGTCAATAGTAATATTCCGTCAATAGTAATATTCCTTCAATAGTAATATTCCGTCAATAGTAATATTCCGTCAATAGTGAAATTCCGTCAATAGTAATATTCCGTCAATAGTAATATTCCGTCAATAGTAATCAATTCCGTCAATAGTTAATATTCCGTCAATAGTAATATTCCGTCAATAGTAATATTCCGTCAATAGTAATATTCCGTCAATAGTAAAACTTCAGTCAATAGTAATATTCCGTCAATAGTAATATTCCGTCAATAGTAAAACTTCCGTCAATAGTAAAACTTCCGTCAATAGTAAACTTCCGTCAATAGTAAATTCCGTCAATAGTAATATTCCGTCAATAGTAATATTCCGTCAATAGTAAAACTTCCGTCAATAGTAAAACTTCCGTCAATAGTAAATACTTCCGTCAATAGTAATATTCCGTCAATAGTAATATTCCGTCAATAGTAATATTCCGTCAATAGTAAAACTTCCGTCAATAGTAATATTCCGTCAATAGTAAACTTCCGTCAATAGTAAAAACTTCCGTCAATAGTAAAATTCCGTCAATAGTAAAACTTCCGTCAATAGTAAACTTCCGTCAATAGTAAAACTTCCGTCAATAGTAAAACTTCCGTCAATAGTAATATTCCGTCAATAGTAATATTCCGTCAATAGTAAAACTTCCGTCAATAGTAATATTCCGTCAATAGTAATATTCCGTCAATAGTAAACTTCCGTCAATAGTAAAAACTTCCGTCAATAGTAAAACTTCCGTCAATAGTAAAACTTCCGTCAATAGTAAAACTTCCGTCAATAGTAAAACTTCCGTCATAGTAATATTCCGTCAATAGTAATATTCCGTCAATAGTAAAACTTCCGTCAATAGTAATATTCCGTCAATAGTAATATTCCGTCAATAGTAATATTCCGTCAATAGTAATTCAATTAACTCGTCAATAGTAATATTCCGTCAATAGTAATAACTTCCGTCAATAGTAAACTTCCGTCAATAGTAATACTTCCGTCAATAGTAAAATTCCGTCAATAGTAATACTTCCGTCAATAGTAATATTCGTCAATAGTAATACTTCCGTCAATAGTAATACTTCCGTCAATAGTAAAATTCCGTCAATAGTAAACTTCTCGTCAATAGTAAAAATCCGTCAATACAAATATTCCGTCAATAGTAATCTTCGTCAATAGTAAAACCTTCC
>JBAKBP010036889.1:0-17934 GCA_037953745.1 Lithodes maja | reverse complement strand
ATTACTATTGACGGAATATTACAATTGAGGAATATCACTATTGACGGAATATTACTATTGACGGAATATTACTATTGACGAAAGTATTACTATTGACGAAAGTATTACTATTGACGGAATATTACTATTGACGGAATATTACTATTGACGGAATATCACTATTGACGGAATATCACTATTGACGGAATATCACTATTGACGGAATATCACTATTGACGGAATATCACTATTGACGGAATATTACTATTGACGGAATATTACTATTGACGGAATATTACTATTGACGGACTATTACTATTGACGGAATATTACTATTGACGAATATCACTATTGACGGAATATTACTATTGACGGAATATTACTATTGACGGAATATTACTATTGACGGAATATTACTATTGACGGAATATTACTATTGACGGAAGTATTACTATTGACGGAATATTGCTATTGACGGAATATCACTATTGACGGAATATCACTATTGACGGAATATTACTATTGACGAAGTATTACTATTGACGAAAGTATTACTATTGACGAAAGTATTACTATTGACGAAAGTATTACTATTGATGGAATATTACTATTGACGGAATATTACTATTGACGAAAGTATTACTATTGACGAAAGTGTTACTATTGACGGAATATTACTATTGACGGAATATTACTATTGACGGAATATTACTATTGACGGAATATTACTATTGACGGAATATTACTATTGACGGAAGTATTACTATTGACGGAATATTACTATTGACGGAATATCACTATTGACGGAATATCACTATTGACGGAATATTACTATTGACGAAAGTATTACTATTGACGGAATATTACTATTGACGGAATATTACTATTGACGAAAGTATTACTATTGACGGAAAGTGTTACTATTGACGGAATATTACTATTGACGGAATATTACTATTGACGGAATATTACTATTGACGGAATATTACTATTGACGGAATATCACTAGACGAAAGTATTACTATTGACGAAAGTATTACTATTGACGGAATATTACTATTGACGGAATATTACTATTGACGGAAGTATTACTATTGACGGAAGTATTACTATTGACGGAATATTACTATTGACGGAATATTACTATTGACGGAATATTACTATTGACGGAATGTTACTATTGACGAAAGTATTACTATTGACGAAAGTATTACTACTGACGAAAGTATTACTATTGACGAAAGTATTACTATTGACGGAATATTACTATTGACGAAAGTATTACTATTGACGGAATATTACTATTGACGGAATATTACTATTGACGGAATATTACTATTGACGGAATATCACTAGACGAAAGTATTACTATTGACGAAAGTATTACTATTGACGGAATATTACTATTGACGGAATATTACTATTGACGAAAGTATTACTATTGACGAAAGTATTACTATTGACGGAATATTACTATTGACGGAATATTACTATTGACGGAATATTACTATTGACGGAATATTACTATTGACGGAATATTACTATTGACGAAAGTATTACTATTGACGGAATATCACTATTGACGGAATATCACTATTGACGGAATATTACTATTGACGGAATATTACTATTGACGGAATATTATTATTGACGGAATATTACTATTGACGGAATATTACTATTGACGGAATATTACTATTGACTGAAGTATTACTATTGACGGAATATCACTATTGACGAAAGTATTACTATTGACGAAAGTATTACTATTGACGGAATATTACTATTGACGGAATATTACTATTGACGAAAGTATTACTATTGACGGAATATTACTATTGACGGAATATTACTATTGACGGAATATTACTATTGACGGAATATTACTATTGACGGAATATCACTAGACGAAAGTATTACTATTGACGAAAGTATTACTATTGACGGAATATTACTATTGACGGAATATTAGTATTGACGGAAGTATTACTATTGACGGAAGTATTACTATTGACGGAATATTACTATTGACGTCAATAGTTATATTCCGTCAATAGTAATATTCCGTCAATAGTAATATTCCGTCAATAGTAATATTCCGTCAATAGCAATATTCCGTCAATAGTAATACTTTCGTCAATAGTAATATTCCGTCAATAGTAATATTCCGTCAATAGTAATACTTTCGTCAATAGTAATATTCCGTCAATAGTAATATTCCGTCATAATAATATTCCGTCAATAGTAATATTCCGTCAATAGTAATATTCCGTCAATAGTAATATTCCGTCAATAGTAATATTCCGTCAATAGTATACTTTCGTCAATAGTAATATTCCGTCAAAAGTAATATTCCGTCAATAGTAATATTCCGTCAATAGTAATATTCCGTCAATAGTAATATTCCGTCAATAATAATATTCCGTCAATAGTAATATTCCGTCAATAGTGATATTCCGTCAATAGTGATATTCCGTCAATAGTAATACTTTCGTCAATAGTAATATTCCGTCAATAGTAATATTCCGTCAATAGTAATATTCCGTCAATAGTAATATTCCGTCAATAGTAATACTTTCGTCAATAGTAATATTCCGTCAATAGTAATATTCCGTCAATAGTGATACTTTCGTCAATAGTAATACTTTCGTCAATAGTAATATTCCGTCAATAGTAATATTCCGTCAATAGTAATATTCCGTCAATAGTAATATTCCGTCAATAGTAATATTCCGTCAATAGTAATACTTCGTCAATAGTAATATTCCGTCAATAGTAATATTTCCGTCAATAGTAATACTTTCGTCAATAGTAATATTCCGTCAATAGTAATATTCCGTCAATAGTAATATTCCGTCAATAGTAATATTCCGTCAATAGTAATACTTCGTCAATAGTAATATTCCGTCAATAGTAATACTTCCGTCAATAGTAATATTCCGTCAATAGTAGTAATATTCCGTCAATAGTAATATTCCGTCAATAGTGATATTCCGTCAATAGTGATATTCCGTCAATAGTAATACTTTCGTCAATAGTAATATTCCGTCAATAGTAATATTCCGTCAATAGTATTATTCCGTCAATAGTAATATTCCGTCAATAGTAATACTTTTGTCAATAGTAATATTCTGTCAATAGTAATATTCCGTCAATAGTGATACTTTCGTCAATAGTGATACTTTCGTCAATAGTAATATTCCGTCAATAGTAATATTCCGTCAATAGTAATATTCCGTCAATAGTAATATTCCGTCAATAGTAATATTCCGTCAATAGTAATATTCCGTCAATAGTAATATTCCGTCAATAGTAATACTTTCGTCAATGGTAATATTCCGTCAATAGTAATATTCCGTCAATAGTAATACTTTCGTCAATAGTAATACTTTCATCAATAGTAATACTTTCGTCAATAGTAATATTCCGTCAATAGTGATATTCCGTCAATAGTAATATTCTGTCAATAGTAATATTCCGTCAAAGTATTACTATTGACGGAATATCACTATTGACGGAATATCACTATTGACGGAATATTACTATTGACGGAATATTACTATTGACGGAATATTATTATTGACGGAATATTACTATTGACGGAATATTACTATTGACGGAATA
Source organism: Lithodes maja (assembly GCA_037953745.1). Classification (NCBI taxonomy): domain Eukaryota; kingdom Metazoa; phylum Arthropoda; class Malacostraca; order Decapoda; family Lithodidae; genus Lithodes; species Lithodes maja. The sequence continues at coordinate 14,331 of JBAKBP010036889.1, read as the reverse complement.
TTACTATTGACGGAAGTATTACTATTGACGGAACATCACTATTGACGGAATATTACTATTGACGGAATATTACTATTGACGGAATATTACTATTGACGGAATATCACTATTGACGGAATATTACTATTGACGGAATATCACTATTGACGGAATATTACTATTGATGGAATATTACTATTGACGGAATATTACTATTGACGGAATATTACTATTGACGGAATATTACTATTGACGGAAGTATTACTATTGACGGAATATTACTATTGACGGAATATTACTATTGACGGAATATCACTATTGACGGAATATTACTATTGACGAATGTATTACTATTGACGAAAGTATTACTATTGATGAAAGTATTACTATTGACGGAATATTACTATTGACGGAATATTACTATTGACGGAATATCACTATTGACGGAATATTACTATTGACGGAATATCACTATTGACGGAATATCACTATTGACGGAATATCACTATTGACGGAATATTACTATTGACGGAATATTACTCTTGACGGAATATTACTATTGACGGAAGTATTACTATTGACGGAATATTACTATTGACGGAATATCACTATTGACGGAATATCACTATTGACGGAATATTACTATTGATGGAATATTACTATTGACGAAAGTATTACTATTGACGAAAGTATTACTATTGACGAAAGTATTACTATTGACGAAAGTATTACTATTGACGGAATATTACTATTGACGGAATATTACTATTGACGGAAGTATTACTATTGACGGAAGTATTACTATTGACGGAATATTACTATTGACGGAATATTACTATTGACGGAATATTACTATTGACGGAATATCACTATTGACGGAATATTACTATTGACGAAAGTATTACTATTGACGAAAGTATTACTATTGACGAAAGTATTACTATTGACGGAATATTACTATTGACGGAATATTACTATTGACGGAATATTACTATTGACGGAATATTACTATTGACGGAATATTACTATTGACTGAAGTATTACTATTGACGGAATATAACTATTGACGAAAGTATTACTATTGACGAAAGTATTACTATTGACGGAATATTACTATTGACGGAATATTACTATTGACGAAAGTATTACTATTGACGGAATATTACTATTGACGGAATATTACTATTGACGGAATATTACTATTGACGGAATATTACTATTGACGGAATATCACTAGACGAAAGTATTACTATTGACGAAAGTATTACTATTGACGGAATATTACTATTGACGGAATATTACTATTGACGGAAGTATTACTATTGACGGAAGTATTACTATTGACGGAATATTACTATTGACGTCAATAGTTATATTCCGTCAATAGTAATATTCCGTCAATAGTAATATTCCGTCAATAGTAATATTCCGTCAATAGTAATATTCCGTCAATAGTAATACTTTCGTCAATAGTAATATTCCGTCAATAGTAATATTCCGTCAATAGTAATACTTTCGTCAATAGTAATATTCCGTCAATAGTAATATTCCGTCAATAATAATATTCCGTCAATAGTAATATTCCGTCAATAGTAATATTCCGTCAATAGTAATATTCCGTCAATAGTAATATTCTGTCAATAGTAATACTTTCGTCAATAGTAATATTCCGTCAATAGTAATATTCCGTCAATAGTAATATTCCGTCAATAGTAATATTCCGTCAATAGTAATATTCCGTCAATAGTGATATTCCGTCAATAGTGATATTCCGTCAATAGTAATACTTTCGTCAATAGTAATATTCCGTCAATAGTAATATTCCGTCAATAGTAATATTCCGTCAATAGTAATATTCCGTCAATAGTAATACTTTCGTCAATAGTAATATTCCGTCAATAGTAATATTCCGTCAATAGTGATACTTTCGTCAATAGTAATACTTTCGTCAATAGTAATATTCCGTCAATAGTAATATTCCGTCAATAGTAATATTCCGTCAATAGTAATATTCCGTCAATAGTAATATTCCGTCAATAGTAATACTTTCGTCAATAGTAATATTCCGTCAATAGTAATATTCCGTCAATAGTAATACTTTCGTCAATAGTAATATTCCGTCAATAGTAATATTCCGTCAATAGTAATATTCCGTCAATAGTAATATTCCATCAATAGTAATACTTTCGTCAATAGTAATATTCCGTCAATAGTAATATTCCGTCAATAGTAATATTCCGTCAATAGTGATATTCCGTCAATAGTGATATTCCGTCAATAGTAATACTTTCGTCAATAGTAATATTCCGTCAATAGTAATATTCCGTCAATAGTATTATTCCGTCAATAGTAATATTCCGTCAATAGTAATACTTTCGTCAATAGTAATATTCCGTCAATAGTAATATTCCGTCAATAGTGATACTTTCGTCAATAGTGATACTTTCGTCAATAGTAATATTCCGTCAATAGTAATATTCCGTCAATAGTAATATTCCGTCAATAGTAATATTCCGTCAATAGTAATACTTTCGTCAATGGTAATATTCCGTCAATAGTAATATTCCGTCAATAGTAATACTTTCGTCAATAGTAATACTTTCATCAATAGTAATACTTTCGTCAATAGTAATATTCCGTCAATAGTAATATTCCGTCAATAGTAATATTCCGTCAAAGTATTACTATTGACGGAATATCACTATTGACGGAATATCACTATTGACGGAATATTACTATTGACGGAATATTACTATTGACGGAATATTATTATTGACGGAATATTACTATTGACGGAATATTACTATTGACGGAATATTACTATTGACGGAGTATTACTATTGACGGAATATTACTATTGACGGAAGTATTACTATTGACGGAACATCACTATTGACGGAATATTACTATTGACGGAATATTACTATTGACGGAATATTACTATTGATGGAATATCACTATTGACGGAATATTACTATTGACGGAATATCACTATTGACGGAATATTACTATTGATGGAATATTACTATTGACGGAATATTACTATTGACGGAATATTACTATTGACGGAATATTACTATTGACGGAAGTATTACTATTGACGGAATATTACTATTGACGGAATATTACTATTGACGGAATATTACTATTGACGGAATATCACTATTGACGGAATATTACTATTGACGAAAGTATTACTATTGACGAAAGTATTACTATTGACGAAAGTATTACTATTGACGGAATATTACTATTGACGGAATATTACTATTGACGGAATATTACTATTGACGGAATATTACTATTGACGAAAGTATTACTATTGACGGAATATTACTATTGACGGAATATCACTAGACGAAAGTATTACTATTGACGAAAGTATTACTATTGACGGAATATTACTATTGACGGAATATTACTATTGACGAAAGTATTACTATTGACGAAAGTATTACTATTGACGGAATATTACTATTGACGGAATATTACTATTGACGGAATATTACTATTGACGGAATATTACTATTGACGAAAGTATTACTATTGACGGAATATCACTATTGACGGAATATCACTATTGACGGAATATTACTAGTGACGGAATATTACTATTGACGGAATATTATTATTGACGGAATATTACTATTGACGGAATATTACTATTGACGGAATATTACTATTGACGGAATATTACTATTGACTGAAGTATTACTATTGACGGAATATCACTATTGACGAAAGTATTACTATTGACGAAAGTATTACTATTGACGGAATATTACTATTGACGGAATATTACTATTGACGAAAGTATTACTATTGACGGAATATTACTATTGACGGAATATTACTATTGACGGAATATTACTATTGACGGAATATCACTAGACGAAAGTATTACTATTGACGAAAGTATTACTATTGACGGAATATTACTATTGACGGAATATTACTATTGACGGAAGTATTACTATTGACGGAAGTATTACTATTGACGGAATATTACTATTGACGTCAATAGTTATATTCCGTCAATAGTAATATTCCGTCAATAGTAATATTCCGTCAATAGTAATATTCCGTCAATAGCAATATTCCGTCAATAGTAATACTTTCGTCAATAGTAATATTCCGTCAATAGTAATATTCCGTCAATAGTAATACTTTCGTCAATAGTAATATTCCGTCAATAGTAATATTCCGTCAATAATAATATTCCGTCAATAGTAATATTCCGTCAATAGTAATATTCCGTCAATAGTAATATTCCGTCAATAGTAATATTCCGTCAATAGTAATACTTTCGTCAATAGTAATATTCCGTCAATAGTAATATTCCGTCAATAGTAATATTCCGTCAATAGTAATATTCCGTCAATAATAATATTCCGTCAATAGTAATATTCCGTCAATAGTGATATTCCGTCAATAGTGATATTCCGTCAATAGTAATACTTTCGTCAATAGTAATATTCCGTCAATAGTAATATTCAGTCAATAGTAATATTCCGTCAATAGTAATATTCCGTCAATAGTAATATACCGTCAATAGTAATACTTTCGTCAATAGTAATATTCTGTCAATAGTAATATTCCGTCAATAGTGATACTTTCGTCAATAGTAATACTTTCGTCAATAGTAATATTCCGTCAATAGTAATATTCCGTCAATAGTAATATTCCGTCAATAGTAATATTCCGTCAATAGTAATATTCCGTCAATAGTAATACTTTCGTCAATAGTAATATTCCGTCAATAGTAATATTCCGTCAATAGTAATACTTTCGTCAATAGTAATATTCCGTCAATAGTAATATTCCGTCAATAGTAATATTCCGTCAATAGTAATATTCCGTCAATAGTAATTCTTTCGTCAATAGTAATATTCCGTCAATAGTAATACTTCCGTCAATAGTAATATTCCGTCAATAGTAATATTCCGTCAATAGTAATATTCCGTCAATAGTGATATTCCGTCAATAGTGATATTCCGTCAATAGTAATACTTTCGTCAATAGTAATATTCCGTCAATAGTAATATTCCGTCAATAGTATTATTCCGTCAATAGTAATATTCCGTCAATAGTAATACTTTTGTCAATAGTAATATTCCGTCAATAGTAATATTCCGTCAATAGTAATACTTTCGTCAATGGTAATATTCCGTCAATAGTAATATTCCGTCAATAGTAATACTTTCGTCAATAGTAATACTTTCATCAATAGTAATACTTTCGTCAATAGTAATATTCCGTCAATAGTGATATTCCGTCAATAGTAATATTCTGTCAATAGTAATATTCCGTCAAAGTATTACTATTGACGGAATATCACTATTGACGGAATATCACTATTGACGGAATATTACTATTGACGGAATATTACTATTGACGGAATATTATTATTGACGGAATATTACTATTGACGGAATATTACTATTGACGGAATATTACTATTGACGGAATATTACTATTGACGGAAGTATTACTATTGACGGAACATCACTATTGACGGAATATTACTATTGACGGAATATTACTATTGACGGAATATTACTATTGACGGAATATCACTATTGACGGAATATTACTATTGACGGAATATCACTATTGACGGAATATTACTATTGATGGAATATTACTATTGACGGAATATTACTATTGACGGAAAATTACTATTGACGGAATATTACTATTGACGGAAGTATTACTATTGACGGAATATTACTATTGACGGAATATTACTATTGACGGAATATTACTATTGACGGAATATCACTATTGACGGAATATTACTATTGACGAATGTATTACTATTGACGAACGTATTACTATTGATGAAAGTATTACTATTGACGGAATATTACTATTGACGGAATATTACTATTGACGGAATATCACTATTGACGGAATATTACTATTGACGAATATCACTATTGACGGAATATCACTATTGACGGAATATCACTATTGACGGAATATTACTATTGACGGAATATTACTATTGACGGAATATTACTATTGACGGAAGTATTACTATTGACGGAATATTACTATTGACGGAATATCACTATTGACGGAATATCACTATTGACGGAATATTACTATTGACGGAATATTACTATTGACGAAAGTATTACTATTGACGAAAGTATTACTATTGACGAAAGTATTACTATTGACGAAAGTATTACTATTGACGGAATATTACTATTGACGGAATATTACTATTGACGGAAGTATTACTATTGACGGAAGTATTACTATTGACGGAATATTACTATTGACGGAATATTACTATTGACGGAATATTACTATTGACGGAATATCACTATTGACGGAATATTACTATTGACGAAAGTATTACTATTGACGAAAGTATTACTATTGACGAAAGTATTACTATTGACGGAATATTACTATTGACGGAATATTACTATTGACGGAATATTATTATTGACGGAATATTACTATTGACGGAATATTACTATTGACGGAATATTACTATTGACGGAATATTACTATTGACTGAAGTATTACTATTGACGGAATATCACTATTGACGAAAGTATTACGATTGACGAAAGTATTACTATTGACGGAATATTACTATTGACGGAATATTACTATTGACGAAAGTATTACTATTGACGGAATATTACTATTGACGGAATATTACTATTGACGGAATATTACTATTGACGGAATATTACTATTGACGGAATATCACTAGACGAAAGTATTACTATTGACGAAAGTATTACTATTGACGGAATATTACTATTGACGGAATATTACTATTGACGGAAGTATTACTATTGACGGAAGTATTACTATTGACGGAATATTACTATTGACGTCAATAGTTATATTCCGTCAATAGTAATATTCCGTCAATAGTAATATTCCGTCAATAGTAATATTCCGTCAATAGCAATATTCCGTCAATAGTAATACTTTCGTCAATAGTAATATTCCGTCAATAGTAATATTCCGTCAATAGTAATACTTTCGTCAATAGTAATATTCCGTCAATAGTAATATTCCGTCAATAATAATATTCCGTCAATAGTAATATTCCGTCAATAGTAATATTCCGTCAATAGTAATATTCCGTCAATAGTAATATTCCGTCAATAGTAATACTTTCGTCAATAGTAATATTCCGTCAATAGTAATATTCCGTCAATAGTAATATTCCGTCAATAGTAATATTCCGTCAATAGTAATATTCCGTCAATAGTGATATTCCGTCAATAGTGATATTCCGTCAATAGTAATACTTTCGTCAATAGTAATATTCCGTCAATAGTAATATTCCGTCAATAGTAATATTCCGTCAATAGTAATATTCCGTCAATAGTAATACTTTCGTCAATAGTAATATTCCGTCAATAGTAATATTCCGTCAATAGTGATACTTTCGTCAATAGTAATACTTTCGTCAATAGTAATATTCCGTCAATAGTAATATTCCGTCAATAGTAATATTCCGTCAATAGTAATATTCCGTCAATAGTAATATTCCGTCAATAGTAATACTTTCGTCAATAGTAATATTCCGTCAATAGTAATATTCCGTCAATAGTAATACTTTCGTCAATAGTAATATTCCGTCAATAGTAATATTCCGTCAATAGTAATATTCCGTCAATAGTAATATTCCGTCAATAGTAATACTTTCGTCAATAGTAATATTCCGTCAATAGTAATATTCCGTCAATAGTAATATTCCGTCAATAGTGATATTCCGTCAATAGTGATATTCCGTCAATAGTAATACTTTCGTCAATAGTAATATTCCGTCAATAGTAATATTCCGTCAATAGTATTATTCCGTCAATAGTAATATTCCGTCAATAGTAATACTTTCGTCAATAGTAATATTCCGTCAATAGTAATATTCCGTCAATAGTGATACTTTCGTCAATAGTGATACTTTCGTCAATAGTAATATTCCGTCAATAGTAATATTCCGTCAATAGTAATATTCCGTCAATAGTAATATTCCGTCAATAGTAATATTCCGTCAATAGTAATATTCCGTCAATAGTAATACTTTCGTCAATGGTAATATTCTGTCAATAGTAATATTCCGTCAATAGTAATACTTTCGTCAATAGTAATACTTTCATCAATAGTAATACTTTCGTCAATAGTAATATTCCGTCAATAGTGATATTCCGTCAATAGTAATATTCCGTCAATAGTAATATTCCGTCAAAGTATTACTATTGACGGAATATCACTATTGACGGAATATCACTATTGACGGAATATTACTATTGACGGAATATTACTATTGACGGAATATTATTATTGACGGAATATTACTATTGACGGAATATTACTATTGACGGAATATTACTATTGACGGAGTATTACTATTGACGGAATATTACTATTGACGGAAGTATTACTATTGACGGAACATCACTATTGACGGAATATTACTATTGACGGAATATTACTATTGACGGAATATTACTATTGACGGAATATCACTATTGACGGAATATTACTATTGACGGAATATCACTATTGACGGAATATTACTATTGATGGAATATTACTATTGACGGAATATTACTATTGACGGAATATTACTATTGACGGAATATTACTATTGACGGAAGTATTACTATTGACGGAATATTACTATTGACGGAATATTACTATTGACGGAATATTACTATTGACGGAATATCACTATTGACGGAATATTACTATTGACGGAATATCACTATTGACGGAATATCACTATTGACGGAATATCACTATTGACGGAATATTACTATTGACGGAATATTACTATTGACGGAATATTACTATTGACGGAAGTATTACTATTGACGGAATATTACTATTGACGGAATATCACTATTGACGGAATATCACTATTGACGGAATATTACTATTGACGGAATATTACTATTGACGAAAGTATTACTATTGACGAAAGTATTACTATTGACGAAAGTATTACTATTGACGAAAGTATTTCTATTGACGGAATATTACTATTGACGGAATATTACTATTGACGGAAGTATTACTATTGACGGAAGTATTACTATTGACGGAATATTACTATTGACGGAATATTACTATTGACGGAATATTACTATTGACGGAATATCACTATTGACGGAATATTACTATTGACAAAAGTATTACTATTGACGAAAGTATTACTATTGACGAAAGTATTACTATTGACGGAATATTACTATTGACGGAATATTACTATTGACGAAAGTATTACTATTGACGGAATATTACTATTGACGGAATATTACTATTGACGGAATATTACTATTGACGGAATATTACTATTGACGGAATATTACTATTGACGGAATATCACTAGACGAAAGTATTACTATTGACGAAAGTATTACTATTGACGAAAGTATCACTATTGACGGAATATTACTATTGACGGAATATTACTATTGACGGAATATTACTATTGACGAAAGTATTACTATTGACGAAAGTATTACTATTGACGGAATATTACTATTGACGGAATATTACTATTGACGGAATATTACTATTGACGGAATATTACTATTGACGGAATATTACTATTGACGAAAGTATTACTATTGACGGAATATCACTATTGACGGAATATCACTATTGACGGAATATTACTATTGACGGAATATTACTATTGACGGAATGTTATTATTGACGGAATATTACTATTGACGGAATATTACTATTGACGGAATATTACTATTGACGGAATATTACTATTGACGGAAGTATTACTATTGACGGAAGTATTACTATTGACGGAATATCACTATTGACGGAATATCACTATTGACGGAATATCACTATTGACGGAATATTACTATTGACGGAATATTACTATTGACGGAATATCACTATTGACGGAATATCACTATTGACGGAATATTATTATTGACGGAATATCACTATTGACGGAATATCACTATTGACGGAATATCACTATTGACGGAATATTACTATTGACGGAATATTACTATTGACGGAATATCACTAGACGAAAGTATTACTATTGACGAAAGTATTACTATTGACGGAATATTACGATTGACGGAATATTACTATTGACGTAAGTATTACTATTGACGGAAGTATTACTATTGACGGAATATTACTATTGACGTCAATAGTAATATTCCGTCAATAGTAATATTCCGTCAATAGTAATATTCCGTCAATAGTAATATTCCGTCAATAGTAATATTCCGTCAATAGTAATATTCCGTCAATAGTAATACTTTCGTCAATAGTAATATTCCGTCAATAGTAATATTCCGTCAATAGTAATACTTTCGTCAATAGTAATATTCCGTCAATAGTAATATTCCGTCAATAATAATATTCCGTCAATAGTAATATTCCGTCAATAGTAATATTCCGTCAATAGTAATATTCCGTCAATAGTAATATTCCGTCAATAGTAATACTTTCGTCAATAGTAATATTCCGTCAATAGTAATATTCCGTCAATAGTAATATTCCGTCAATAGTAATATTCCGTCAATAGTGATATTCCGTCAATAGTGATATTCCGTCAATAGTAATACTTTCGTCAATAGTAATATTCCGTCAATAGTAATATTCCGTCAATAGTAATATTCCGTCAATAGTAATATTCCTTCAATAGTAATACTTTCGTCAATAGTAATATTCCGTCAATAGTAATATTCCGTCAATAGTGATACTTTCGTCAATAGTAATACTTTCGTCAATAGTAATATTCCGTCAATAGTAATATTCCGTCAATAGTAATATTCCGTCAATAGTAATACTTTCGTCAATAGTAATATTCCGTCAATAGTAATATTCCGTCAATAGTAATACTTTCGTCAATAGTAATATTCCGTCAATAGTAATATTCCGTCAATAATAATATTCCGTCAATAGTAATATTCCGTCAATAGTAATATTCCGTCAATAGTAATATTCCGTCAATAGTAATATTCCGTCAATAGTAATACTTTCGTCAATAGTAATATTCCGTCAATAGTAATATTCCGTCAATAGTAATATTCCGTCAATAGTAATATTCCGTCAATAGTGATATTCCGTCAATAGTGATATTCCGTCAATAGTAATACTTTCGTCAATAGTAATATTCCGTCAATAGTAATATTCCGTCAATAGTAATATTCCGTCAATAGTAATATTCCGTCAATAGTAATATTCCGTCAATAGTAATACTTTCGTCAATAGTAATATTCCGTCAATAGTAATATTCCGTCAATAGTGATACTTTCGTCAATAGTAATACTTTCGTCAATAGTAATATTCCGTCAATAGTAATATTCCGTCAATAGTAATATTCCGTCAATAGTAATATTCCGTCAATAGTAATATTCCGTCAATAGTAATATTCCGTCAATAGTAATACTTTCGTCAATAGTAATATTCCGTCAATAGTAATATTCCGTCAATAGTAATACTTTCGTCAATAGTAATATTCCGTCAATAGTAATATTCCGTCAATAGTAATATTCCGTCAATAGTAATATTCCGTCAATAGTAATACTTTCGTCAATAGTAATATTCCGTCAATAGTAATATTCCGTCAATAGTAATATTCCGTCAATAGTAATATTCCGTCAATAGTAATATTCCGTCAATAGTAATATTCCGACAATAGTGATATTCCGTCAATAGTGATATTCCGTCAATAGTAATACTTTCGTCAATAGTAATATTCCGTCAATAGTAATATTCCGTCAATAGTAATATTCCGTCAATAGTAATATTCCGTCAATAGTAATATTCCGTCAATAGTAATATTCCGTCAATAGTAATACTTTCGTCAATAGTAATATTCCGTCAATAGTAATATTCCGTCAATAGTGATACTTTCGTCAATAGTAATACTTTCGTCAATAGTAATATTCCGTCAATAGTAATATTCCGTCAATAGTAATATTCCGTCAATAGTAATATTCCGTCAATAGTAATATTCCGTCAATAGTAATACTTTCGTCAATAGTAATATTCCGTCAATAGTAATATTCCGTCAATAGTAATACTTTCGTCAATAGTAATACTTTCATCAATAGTAATACTTTCGTCAATAGTAATATTCCGTCAATAGTGATATTCCGTCAATAGTAATATTCGGTCAATAGTAATATTCCGTCAAACTATTACTATTGACGGAATATCACTATTGACGGAATATCACTATTGACGGAATATTACTATTGACGGAATATTACTATTGACGGAATATTATTATTGACGGAATATTACTATTGACGGAATATTACTATTGACGGAATATTACTATTGACGGAATAATACTATTGACGGAAGTATTACTATTGACGGAATATCACTATTGACGGAATATTACTATTGACGGAATATTACTATTGACGGAATATTACTATTGACGGAATATCACTATTGACGGAATATTACTATTGACGGAATATCACTATTGACGGAATATTACTATTGATGGAATATTACTATTGACGGAATATTACTATTGACGGAATATTACTATTGACGGAATATTACTATTGACGGAAGTATTACTATTGACGGAATATTACTATTGACGGAATATTACTATTGACGGAATATTACTATTGACGGAATATCACTATTGACGGAATATTACTATTGACGAAAGTATTACTATTGACGATAGTATTACTATTGACGAATGTATTACTATTGACGGAATATTACTATTGACGGAATATCACTATTGACGGAATATCACTATTGACGGAATATCACTATTGACGGAATATCACTATTGACGGAATATCACTATTGACGGAATATCACTATTGACGGAATATTACTATTGACGGAATATTACTATTGACGGAATATTACTATTGACGGAAGTATTACTATTGACGGAATATTACTATTGACGGAATATCACTATTGACGGAATATCACTATTGACGGAATATTACTATTGACGGAATATTACTATTGACGAAAGTATTACTATTGACGAAAGTATTACTATTGACGAAAGTATTACTATTGACGGAATATTACTATTGACAGAATTTTACTATTGACGAAAGTATTACTATTGACGGAATATTACTATTGACGGAATATTGCTATTGACGGAATATTACTATTGACGGAATATTACTATTGACGGAATATTACTATTGACGGAATATCACTAGACGAAAGTATTACTATTGACGAAAGTATTACTATTGACGGAATATTACTATTGACGGAATATTACTATTGACGGAAGTATTACTATTGACGGAAGTATTACTATTGACGGAATATTACTATTGACGGAATATTACTATTGACGGAATATTACTATTGACGGAATATCACTATTGACGGAATATTACTAGTGACGAAAGTATTACTATTGACGAAAGTATTACTATTGACGGAATATTACTATTGACGGAATATTACTATTGACGAAAGTATTACTATTGACGGAATATTACTATTGACGGAATATTACTATTGACGGAATATTACTATTGACGGAATATTACTATTGACGGAATATTACTATTGACAGAATATTACTATTGACGGAATATCACTAGACGAAAGTATTACTATTGACGAAAGTATTACTATTGACGAAAGTATCACTATTGACGGAATATTACTATTGACGGAATATTACTATTGACGGAATATTACTATTGACGAAAGTATTACTATTGACGGAATATTACTATTGACGGAATATTACTATTGACGGAATATTACTATTGACGGAATATCACTATTGACGGAATATCACTATTGACGGAATATTACTATTGACGGAATATTACTATTGACGGAATATTATTATTGACGGAATATTACTATTGACGGAATATTACTATTGACGGAATATTTCTATTGACGGAATATTACTATTGACGGAATATTACTATTGACGGAAGTATTACTATTGACGGAAGTATTACTATTGACGGAAGTATTACTATTGACGGAATATCACTATTGACGGAATATCACTATTGACGGAATATCACTATTGACGGAATATTACTATTGACGGAATATTACTATTGGCGGAATATCACTATTGACGGAATATCACTATTGACGAAAGTATTACTATTGACGGAATATTACTATTGACGGAATATTACTATTGACGAAAGTATTACTATTGACGGAATATCACTATTGACGGAATATTACTGTTGATACAATATTACTATTGACGGAATATTACTATTGACGGAATATCACTATTGACGGAATATCACTATTGACGGAATATTACTATTGACGAATTGACGAAAGTATTACTATTGACGGAAGTATTACTATTGACGGAAGTATTAC
>JBAKBP010036888.1:0-17935 GCA_037953745.1 Lithodes maja | reverse complement strand
CTAGACACCCCTAACGAAACAATCTGCAAGTCCACCAATACAATAATGACACAATAAAAATTCCTCCAATATGCAAGAAAATTCTAGCCAGCTCTACTAGGTAGCATAGAATAGTTCTCCAAAAAACATGTGATAGGATACTACTGAATCTTGTGCAAGGTCGCCATTTTGTTACGGCTGGATCGGCAATACATATTCGGGATTCTTGATCGTAGGACAGAAATGGCTTATGTGACAACGACACGCTCGATTCCAGTCCCAAATACTATATGCTCCAGACAACAAAAGCACCAACGCCCTACAGAGTTATCGTCTATGGTAACGAGGTACCTTAACTCGGCGAAAGTGTACAACAGGGGTAGGCTATGAGGCTAAACTCCCTCAGACATTTATAGGTTACGTTATTACTAAAGAAATGCAATACTCAAGAAACTACGTTAATATTAAGCCTCTAATAATGTAGAATAGAAGCAGGCTAAAGGTATGACAGTGAAATGCTAAATGATAAATGTACACGCCTACTTGAAAGCGCGTGCACTAGAATAACTGTCCCCTACTAACATGCACTAGCATGTAGCATACAAGATGTTCATGATCCAGTAGATACCTAATAATACACATGGAAGGAACATAAACAGTAGTCACTTATTATAAGAATGAATCTATACTTGGAATAACTAAAAGGTTGCAGGCAACAGTACTGCGCCGGTAGCCTACTACCGCATAGGCTACTTCGCTTCTCTCACTCTGTCTCCCCTCTGAGTCTGTATGCGCCCTACGCAACAGAACTCCGGACACAGCAGCAAAACGACAGTGCAGTTAATTGATACATGAAAGTATTAATAGTGTTGTCTTGTGTGTGAGTAATGTGTATTGTAAAGTGTTACATACATAAACTTAAAGAGAGCTGCAATGCATAGTAAAATAAAGATATAACCCACTCATCATCCCCATGTGTTCTAGCTAGCAGGCCAAGTCACAGGAACAACGAGTCCCAGCACCGAAAGCGAGAACCCAGGAAAAGACTGCAGAGAACACAAGGACAGATAAATTACGTTACTCTACTATACCGGCACTACGAGCGAGCTGTAGTCTCTGGTACTACAGTCGCTCCTGGCTCGGTAGGCAAATCAAGGCTAAGTCCTCGCCCCTCTACAGACAACTCCTGGGCATGGTCGGGCTCTTACACATGGCACTAGTCTAGTCACAAATTGGATGATGAGCTGGGCATATAACTCGTGAACATGTAGAACGTTCACCAACTATCCTCATCAAGAAGATCGCTGTTCACATTAACCCCTTAAATCTAATACATGTAAATATATGCTTGTCCTAAGAGTAATACGAGAGGTGAGTGCTGAAACTCCTTTAGGACCTCAAGGGAAGGGTATGCATTTAAATAGAGAGAAGAATGAAATGAGAGTAATGTCGTCAGAGAGAAAGAGTGCAACCGTGAGAAATTGGGAGAGAGGGCAAGGGATGTTAGAATCTCAAAGGTTCTAGGCAACCTGATCATGGAACACACAGCGAGCCTCCATGCAATGTGCAGTACGACAACATGGGCAGCCCAGACAGCATAGGCAGGCGGCAATGTACTACCAACCCTGTCGCACCTAGCTATAAGCGCAGGGCTGCCAACCGGTCCATACGTCTGGCAACCACCCCCCCGGCAGCGTGGCGCACCGCTACCCTCTCGCTCTGAAGTCTAACTCACTCTCTCTCTCTGAATTCCTATCATCTCATCTATCAACTTCTCTATTGATACTACATATTAAATGGAAGGTCTCGACATGGCTTAAAACAAAACCCACCACTGGTTAGCAAATGACGAGACCTTTGCAGAGATACAAAGAACATAGTTATACGTTGTCACACTCAATATAAGCAGCCAGCATGGTACACGGTCCGTGACGGTACAGTGGAGTACCAAGGAGTACAATCAGGTTACGTTGCTACGCACTGGGTGCGTCACAATATATATATATATATATATATATATATATATATATATATATATATATATATATAAACAAACTTAACTGTAGTATTTTTTTTCCTCCAACCTGGCGAATTTGCATTTAGTTCAGGCTATAGATATATAAGTCCAGCTTATTAGCTGATGGTACTTTGCAACTTAATTATGTATTAGTTCATATATTTATTATATATATTTAAATATTGTCTATGCAATTAAAAGGTGTTATCTGGATAGAGTCAGAAGTAACCAAGTGTAAATTTGCCAGTAAGAAACAAAAAATGTATGTATGTATATTTCAAGCAGTACCTCTCACCCACCGTCAAATAATATATACGGTAAGGTTCGGTTAATTAAGGTAAATTAGGACTATTATTTGTCACTAGCTTAGTCCTGGTTAAATTGGTACTGATTGAGGTCTACAAGTTGAAGTAATCGAGACTATTTGGGTTGTCTGGGAACCGACTGTAAGACCCAGAGGATATG
This sequence comes from Lithodes maja, assembly GCA_037953745.1. Lineage (NCBI taxonomy): Eukaryota > Metazoa > Arthropoda > Malacostraca > Decapoda > Lithodidae > Lithodes > Lithodes maja. The sequence continues at coordinate 15,474 of JBAKBP010036888.1, read as the reverse complement.
AGATGATGTTACCGAACCGTTGAAAGTGTGTGGTTGAAGCTATTTGGGTACTGTGATTGAGAGTTACATATAGTTACATAGATACACATACTAAACAGACCTTGCGGTCCCTACTAGGTAGTTCGGACTTAATGCTAAAATAGAATTTGCTACAAAGTGGAAGGCAATGAAAGCAAAGCAGAAGGCTCTCTCCCCACCCACCTCTCGTACGACCTTATTTTTCACCTCGCCAATGATATCTTATGGAAGAGGATTAATGTAAGTACTTTCTTAAGCCATGTGACTTATATAGGTCCTTCTACAGTATATGACGTCGCATTTCTTCCTTTTATTTTGCCTATCAGAAGACGACTTCATTCACATTAGGAAGTAATTTTAGACGTAGCCTTTACCATTTTGATTACTAGAGAGCATTATCAAACATATTTAATTCGACCTAATATTAGCTTTAATACGTTGAAAAGAACGTCATACATATTCAAGGGGATAATGCCGTCGGCTGGTGAAAGAGTAACATGAAAATTATGTACTCTCTTCTGGGCATTACCCTCTCCGACATATGACGCGATTTTGAGCCTACTGGAGATACTTTAAACTTCAATAAAAGCCTTTGTTACCATCAGGGGTATTTAGAAACCTTTAGTTTAGTTACTTCAACCTCTGCAGTTGTCTTTGAGTTAGCTGTGGGCAGGAAACTAATTTTGGAGAGGTAATTATATGAGTGAGAGAACTCTATTTCTTATTGCTAATCTGGCAACCTCTGCGTCATATGTGAGTGAAAGGGTTAAGGAGAGTCACCGGCTTTTTTAATCCTTCTCTCTTTTTCTCTCTTTCCCTGGCTTGTATCCATTCGGCTCCATTCAGCCTATTGTTTTAAGATGTTTACCCCCATCCAGGTGTTAATATTTTCCTGGCGAGCGGTAGCGAGCCAGCATATATTATACTCTATGTTTTGTGTTGACATTAAGCTAATTTTATAAATTTTTCGATAGAAAAAAAAAAAATCTCCGGCGAAGCCAGATTTCTTCATACAATGTTGGCTCGCTATCGCTCGCCAGGAAGAAATTGACACCTGGGTGGGGATAAGCGTCTTAAATAGTTGGCAGAATGGAGCCAAATGGATAAAAGCCAGAGAAAGAGAAAAAAGGAGAGCAAGAGAAAAAAACAGATGACCCCGCTTAAGCCTTTCTTATAGTTAATTCAAACATCTACCTATCACTATTCAGAGCTATTGTACAGTTTCCCAAATATGTCGTGTCTCCTCTGCCATTACGTTTTGCTCGCCGTGTTCTGTATTAGTGTCTGTCAGATGTTGAATATGGTGTTTAAAGATGGGAACAAGTTTGTATATCTCAATCGAAAGGATGAATTGATGCTTAGATAGTGCTGATACCAATTATTGATCGAAATATACTTGGTGCCGCGACATCACTTATTTGTCCGACTGTACCTCCTCTGGCTGTATATCTAACTCAGAGCCCTACCTATCACGAGTCAAACTATTTTACCTTTCTTATTCATATTTTTGACTTAAGGGGGGATGGTTCACTTTTTAGCGCCATTTTTGCATGTATTCATTAGTGTTCTAGTTTCCTCCCTAGACCTCCATCACATTTAAACAGAACATCCATTATATCCCCCTTATATATTAATTTGTACATTTTTCGGTAGAAAAATGGCCCGGCCGAAGGCCGGTTCTTCCAACATTACAGGCTCACTATCGTTCGCCAGGGAAAAAATAGACACCTAAATAGTACAAAAGGTCTAAATATTGACGAAGAAATGGGGCGAAAGGTCTTATAATTGATTAACTAATGGGGCAAACATCTTAACATCTGAAAACTAATGGGGCTAAACATGAGGGAAAAGTGGTCCAGAAAACCGGCCCATCCCCCCTTAACACTTATGCTGCGGGCATATTTGGGCTATGTAGGGCATATTCAGGCACTCCTGAATGATTAATCAAGCATCTGCATGAAATGAACTGTATTCTGCCAAAAACTAGGCGACAATAGCTTCAAAATGAGACCAGAATGAGCTTCGTAGGTGGCGGGATTCACCGGCAGCATTGCCATAGACATGAGGGAAAACCGCTAATTATTAGCTCTCGCTCGCTTGGCAACACTGTTGTGAGACACCCGCGCGAGACACAGTCTCCCTCAGTGAACGGCTCGCTGCTCTGAGGGTCAGAGGTGGGTCCCTCACGCTCCCGCCCACTGACACTAGATTTCTACAGCTTTTAAAGCCTGGAAGTTGCTGTAAATTGCCTATGCGTTCCGGAACGTCATACACAGCCAATGGGTTAAGACACATTAATTACCGCAACTACATATATTCTACCCAACCTATTCACATACATAATCCTGAACCCTACATATCACGAATCAAAGAAATGTTATCTAACCTAATCTCATACCTAACCCCAAATTAGAGCTATTTAACCCATACAGTACCAGGGACGTCCTTTTCATCCTATTCTGGCAACTATAAGACGATTTTATTAAGCTTAGGAAGGCCCTCAGCAATAATATGGCTTCAAAATATCTCGACCAACCCTGTTAACTACCACAAGTCCTTCCCTAGCCGCATAATATCGTCTAAATATAGCCAGAATAAAATATAACACGTCGCTGGTACTCAAAGGGTTAAGAATCTTATCACGAGACATTATGTCTTATAACTAACACCATTTTATAACTAACACTGTATTCTATAAAATCACTAGTAAAACTATTCATGATTCACCTCACTCAACCTTAAGCCGGTATCACACGAGAGCTTTTATAGTCAACATTCGATGATCAACATTTTTCTGGCAACATTTCTGGAGCATTATGCCCTAGTATCGGAAACTAGACTGATGGTAGATGAATTTAGGTGACCGAAATTATCTAAATGTTGACCTAATAAGCTGCCAGACCAGTGTTATGGATAAATGTTGAGTGAAAAAGCGCTCGTGTGATACCGACCTTACAGTTAACCCAAAACCCAGCACGTTTTGAGGGGATGTAGGATTTCACAAACTATTTCCCCCTCGCGACCCTATAATAGCACAGACCGGCCAACCTCCGCCATATTGGTGCCACTGGTGTCATTATAGCCTCTCTTTATACTCGTGTGTATGGGTCTATAACTGTAATAAATATTAGACAATACTGGTACAAAATATGATATAGTTCGTTCAATCCAAGTTCCACATGATCAAAACTTAAGGGAGCTCAGATGGTATTGTGCAGCATAATTTACTGGTTCGGCTCAATGGTTTAAGGAAGGGGTTTAGTTTGCTCTCTAAACCTCTATCAAGCTTAAAAAAACACCCACAAGACCCCTCATCGATATAAATTTTTTAAATTTTTCGGTAGAAAAATGTCCTCGCCGAAGGCCGATTCCTCTTCAAATACAGGCTCGCTATCGCTCGTCAGGAAAAAATCGACACCTAAATGGCACGAAAGTTCTATATATTGGCAAAGAAATGGGGCAAAAGGTCTGAAAATAGCCAAACTAATGGGGCTAATGTCATGTAATCTTATAACTAATAGGGCTAAACATGAGGGAGGAGGAGGACTCGAAAAAACAACTGCCTCCCCTTAAATATCACCCCCTTGCTTGATCGTTTCGGCACCATAACGGTGTTCAAATAAAATATAGTCCACTCTCTCTTATCTCAGGATCTCTATTTTTCACCCACTCCCCTCAGCCGCCGACAAATCCCATACGGTTTGATAAGAAAAGCAAGATGGAGAACTGGTCGAAAAGTTTGTGGGGAAAGTTAAATATATATATAGACAGTCGGATAGATAGGGCGGACGTGGGGGGTAGGCAGAGAGAGAGAGAGAGAGAGAGAGTACAAAGGAGTACAAAGTACAAAGGAAATCAATCAACAACAGGTCTAGTGACCCCTCCAGACTGCTTTTCCCCCAATACACTGAGGATCAAGTGTCCAAACAGTGGCTTAGAGTTGGTAAGAGAAACTTGGAAAGGGAACTACTGCCCTGGAACTATTATTTTTTATTAATTTTTTTCGTAGTGAGCTCCCGATCATAAGGACGATTCCGTAAGTGAATATGAGCGTACGCTTACGATGTTTGGTCTCTTGCACTCCGGGGCGGGTGATTTGAACAGCTGATTTTGGGGTTCAAAGAGTGCCATTAATGTTTAAGGCATATCGTCAATGATTCCGGGGCCACTACTAAATATTAGGTTTTCCTTCTTCCCTCCGGGACTCAAACCTATAATATCCTCCCTTCTCGAGGCCTGAAGGCAGACTAATGTCTCTCTCTCTCGCTTTCTTTCCCTTCCCACGCTCTCTAGAGTATATGCGCTCTAAATGACCTTGGAACCGGGTTGGAGATATTGGCGCGATAAATAAACCGATAAACAAAGGATTAGGAGGAAAAATAATTGATATATGAAGGGGGGTGGAAAGGGGGGAAGGAGGGTTTTTTGACACATGTGGAAGAGTGATAGAGGTATGGAGGGGAATTATCTTACTTAATAAGGGTAGGCCAAAGGGCGGGGGTCTGATTTACAGGTCTTTGGCCCATTTTATTTTTTGTATTGTTTGTTTATAATGTAGTTTTACATGATTGTATTTAAAACATATTCACCGAGTTTGATGACTTTAGCTATTTTTTCTCTCATAATTTTTAGCCTATTATTTTCAAATATTTGCCAAAAATGCAAGTGTTTTGTAACCCCTATCAAACGTTTATGGAACATTCCTAAAGCATGTATCTCCAATACATTGAAGCTATTTTGTGGTATGTATAGTATAATAAATGTCCTAAAAACATTTCAGAAATAATTTTAAACTTTAATTTCTCAATATCTCACACGGAAATATTTCTCAAAATTCTTTTATGGTGAAATTGGGAAAAAACTCTTCGATGTTTTGATCATATATGTATATCCCGCTATTATGCATCATTATAGGATTACAAGATCATAATTACACCTAAAAACACAATCTGGAATCCATAAACGACTTTCTGAGAAATTCAGACATTAATTTATTTTCGATCATAATTAGTCTGTAATAGTGACCCATCTCATTTCTTCTCTCTCATTGCAGTCTTATATAAAGAACACGTTCTAGATACGATTGTCATGGGTAACTAGTAAATTGAAGACAACATTAAGTCTAGGGTTATATAAGGTATATTTCCCGAAAATTGGGGCATTTTGGGGGGGGTTTTAGGGAGGGTTAGGGGTGATTCTATAGTGAGATTTGTCTCAAATTACACATATAGTATTGCAACAACATGTAGCCTGTCATCTGAATTTTTTTTTTTTTTTTTGAATGGTGAACAAAAAAAATGGAATGTCCTTTGGTGGGGGAGGGGGGGGGGGGGCAATTATATATTTTTTTTCACACTAATTATAGTGATTATATTTTGTCCTTGATCGAAGGACATAAAATATAAAATAAAAAAAATAAAAAAGAATGCAAATTTCGCCGAACATTTTTTTGGCCTAACCTTAATCACATATTCCTTTGTTTTGAATGCTACTAAGGTCTTTTACAAGGCTTTTTTTTAGGCCTCGGATCTTAAGAGTCCCGTTGCGTTCCACCACCAAAACCTCTTAAGAGTCTCCTCGCCGTTCCTGGGTTAACCCTTGTTTGGCAGGACCGGACTTAAGTCCGTCTCTAAAAATCTGGACTATGTGGCGGGGCCTGACTTAAGTCTGTGTGCAATTTTGGCGCAATATTGGCTCTGAGAGAGAGACGAGCGACGGGAGGAGCGTAGGTTACCTCATGACCGCTCGCCACGGCCGCCGTGGGCCTACTGACATGTACTCCACTCTACTCCACCCTCCCTCTCTCGCTACACACGTAATTATGTAACGAAATGACCGTATTTTAGCGATTTTGCCCTTCGGTTGCATGATCGTTGCAAGACAACCAGTGATCGTAGAAGGATGGTTCTGGTATCATTGGAAAGCTCAATTTACGCCCTTTCAGGAATACATAATTGTATTACACTCTGGCTCTTGTTTATGCATGAAAAAGAGCACGGAAACAAGGCCATTTATGGTAAAAAAAAAAACGCTGGGCAGCACAGTGAAATATACTCCACCACCCACTCTTATTGTGTTAAACTCAAAGGGGAAAATACTATTTAAATAAAACATCTGAATAAGTAGGGAACCTTCTTAAACTGCATAAAATCGTCTAATTTTAGCCAGGATACAAGGTAAACATGGTGTCATCTGCTGAAGGGACTGGTTAAGTGCAGTTAAGGGAGCCCACCTCGTTTTTTTTCTCTTTCTCTCCCTCTCTCTTTGGCTTGTATCCATTTGGCCCCATTCAGCCTACTGTTTACCCCCATCTAGGTGTCAGTATTTTCCTGGTGAGCGGTAGCGAGCTATCATATATATCTTTTTGTTTTGACAGCAAGCTAAATTTGTAAATTTTTCGATAGAAAAATATCTCCGGCGAAGCCGGATTTCTCCATACAATGCTGGCTCCCTATCGCTCGCCAGGAAGATATCGACACCTGGATGGGGATAAACGCCTTAAAACAGTAGGCTGAATGGGGCCAAATGGATTCAAGCCAGAGAAAATGAGAGAAAAAAAGCAGGTCTACCTCCTTAATGAGTTACAATAATAATAATAATAATAATAATATAATAATAATAATACAGTTTATTTCCACCGACAGTGGTTATTCTTCTTACATAGTATTTACAAATATAATTATATACAGTTGGGGGTTTAGTGTTTTCAAAGTAGTTACAATACTAATACATAATACATAATTTAGTGTTACATACAGTAGACATACAGTTGTTAGTTGTGTATTCAGACCAGGTGTGACGGACCACAATTCCTAAGCTGTAATTACAAATACACCAAGTAGGTCAGCTCAGATCTATGTAGATTAAGAGGGCAGATAAGCCTGTGGATTATTAGGTTAGCCCTTGCACCTGGCTCAGGGTAGGACACCTTCATATAGCCTATCTAAATACAGTAACGTTCTCTTTAATACAGTATTATATTTTTTACATAAGAACATAACAGTGTATACAATTAAAATTAAAATGTAAAGATCTGCTGTTTAACTAAGACATACCCGGTACTGGAAAGAGAGAGAGAGAGAGAGAGAGAGAGAGAGAGAGAGAGAGAGAGAGAGAGAGAGAGAGAGAGAGAGAGAGAGAGAGAGAGTACAAAGGAGTACAAAGGAGTACAAAGGAAATCAAGCAACAACAGATCTAGTGACCCTTCTAGGCTGCTTGTCCTCCAAAACACTGAGGATCAAGTGTCCAAACAGTGGTTTAGAGTGGGTAAGGGAACATTGGAAAGGGAACTACTGCCCTGCCACTAACGTGGCAGGACTAGGAAGTTAGTAGGGGACATATGGGTTAGTAACTGAGGGGAGGATAAAGTTATTCATTTACAAACGCAGTCAGTCGCGGGTTTGATGCGAGATATTTGTCTAGGCGGAATTTAAATGAATCAACGGTGCTGCAGTCTATAACGTTTCGGGGAAGCCCATTCCACAAGTTGACAACTCGATTGAAGAAGAAATTCTTAGATTCGTGCGAGTTAAAAGATTTACCAATAATTTTGCAACCGTTTCCCCGTGTGTAATTAGATTGGTCGATAGTGAAGTACTTACTACAGTTCATATTGTCGATGCCTTTGATGATTTTGAACACTTGAATTAAGTCGCCTCTTAATCTGCGCTGGGTTAAAGGAAATAGATTTAATTCTCTAAGACGCTCTTCGTATGGTTTGTTCTTTAGGCTAGGTATCATTTTGGTAACTCTACGTTGAACTCGTTCTAGCTTGTTTATATCTTTTTGGTAATAAGGGCACCAGGATTGAACGCAGTATTCCAGAAGAGGGCGGACTAAGGAATTGTAAAGGGTTAGGATAACTTCTTTGGATTTATGCTCAAATGACCTGCCTATAAAGCCAATTATTTTGTTTGCCTTCTTAACAACTTCTGAACATTGTTGACTCGGTTTTAGGTTACTCGATATTGTTACTCCCAGATCAGTTTCTCTGTTTACATTCTTAAGCTGAGTGCCATTCATCGAATAGTTTGCTTTCTCATTTAGGTATCCGACATGTAGTACTTTACATTTATCCGCATTGAAACTCATTTGCCAAATTTGGGCCCAACATGACAATTTATCTAGATTGTGTTGCATATCGTCAACTTGTTCTTTTGAGAGTACGCTATTTGCAATTTTTGTATCGTCAGCAAATTTTGAGATTGTGCAGGTGAGACCCTCATCTATGTCGTTGATGTAAATTAGAAAGAGAATTGGTCCTAGTACCGATCCCTGGGGTACCCCGCTACTTACATTGGTCCATTTAGATGCCTTACCGTTTATGACTACTCTTTGCTTTCTGTTGTTGAGCCAATTTTCTATCCATTTCAACACACCGTCTTGTATTCCATGCGCTTTTAGTTTTAGCAGTAAACGTTTGTGGGGAACTTTGTCAAAGGCCTTTTGAAAATCAAGGTATATAATATCTACAGCTTTACTCTCATCGTAGAGGTTGAGGATATCGTGGAAGAAGTCTAAGAGGTTTGTTAAACAGGAACGTTTTTTACGAAAGCCGTGTTGAGTATCTTTAAGTATGTTATTTTCCTCTAAGTGATTTACGAGTCTGTCTCGTATGACCGTTTCTAGCATTTTACATACAACTCTGAGGTTAAGCTAATTGGACGATAGTTACTGGGTAGGGATTTGCTGCCTTTTTTGAATATCGGTGTTACGTTGGCTAGCTTCCACTGATCAGGCATAGTTCCAGACTGCAAGGATTTATTGAATAGTAATGTCAGTGGTTTGGAGAGCTCATTCTTAGCTTCCTTTAGAACTCTAGGCGAGATTGTATCAGGTCCTGGCGTTTTATTTACTTTGAGTTTATCTAAACAATTCAATACTTCTCTCTCTGTAACGGTGATATTGCTTAGAACATCTGAATTATCAATCTGAATCGGCGATGGTGTAGGGATATCACTGAGGTCTTCGGTTGTAAAAACTGATGCAAAGAAGGTATTGAGGGCATTACTCATTTGTACTTCGTCTTTGGTGTATTCTCCTTTTTCATCGACTAACGGTCCAACAGTTGAAGTAACTACTTTTTTCTTTCTGATATAACTATAGAATTCTTTCGGGTTTGTTTTACTTTGATTCGCAATATGTAACTCTAAGGTCTTTTTACTTTGCTTAATTAACTTTTTGGCTTTGCGTCGTAGCTCTACAAATTTCACCCGTTCTTCGTCATTTTGTGAGGATTTTAATCTATCATTAGCAAATTTTTTAGCAAGCAGGCAGTTTGAAATATCTTTATTCCACCATTTGGGCTTATTATTATGGCCTGGACGCCGTATTTTCGATGGTATGCAGTCTTGCACTGCTTTTAGGTAAGTGGTTTCGAATAACTTCCAAGATGTATTTATGTCGTTATTGTTAATTAAAAAGCTCCAGTCAGTTTCTTTAAACATAGCTCTAAGTTTATGGAAGTTTGCTTTCTTGAAATTAGGGACTTTTTCGATGCTACTATTTGGTTCGTTACTAGTAAACTTTAAAGTGAAAGTTATCGTACGATGGTCGCTGTTACTGAATTCATCACCAACATTCAAATTCTCTATCAATTCTTCTTTTGTTGCAAGTACAATGTCAAGAACGTTATTACCACGGGTCGGCGTTCGAACAAATTGATAAAGCGAACTCTCTTGCAAGTTCGTATACAAGTCATGTCCGGAGTGTGAAGTAAGAGTATCGCCCCACTTGGTCACAGGTAAATTAAAGTCGCCAAAAATTACGGTATCTTGTGAGTTACTTACATCTGCAATTTGTTCGTAAATTTCTCGGTCAGTTTGCACTGATTGAGCTGGAGGTCTGTATATTAACGCAAGTATTATTTTTGTACCTTTATTATTCTTTATTAGCACAAAAGATGTGTCGACGTTCACAATTTGAGGTTTTGACAAGAGAGAGAGATGACAGCGCGGGGGATTATGAGGGATTAAAATTGGGGTTGGAATCAGACAAAGAGAGATTTAGGGTTTAGAGAGAGAGATATATACATACACATACACATGTACACATACACACACACATACATACATACATACATATATATAGAGAGAGGGTCATGTCTACAGATTTCTTATGAACATTAATTTAATCATAAGCAGAGTTTAGCAGCAAGGTTTTAACATTAGTTTTAAAGGTTCCTAGGCTACTGGAAGTTTGTACATTAACTGGGAGTTTGTTCCAAAGTGCAGGTCCTCTTACCGTTATTTTTTTTTTGCCCTATGTCAGTTTGAACATTCGGAATAAAAAGCATATTTTACATTGAATACTGTGGGTAGACTTAGTAGATACTCTGGGTAAAGCTTATTTAAGTATTTGAAAATAACATGGCACCATCGTTTTCAATTTGACTAGTGTATACAATCAAAGGAATACACATATATGTAAAATTATTGTGTATTTTGTTAGTGATTTGATGGATGTGTTACTACAGTACTCATATACATTTTAAGGGACATTTAATATGAACACTCGAGTTATCTATTTCATGACTTTCTGGACCCACCATTTTTACAATGTTTCTATAGTTAATTCCTAAGCAGAATCAAATTGTATAATACAGGATAGAAACTGTCGCACAGATTAACACCTTATTAGCGGGCTATGCGGTTCATTTATATGTACCGCCCAGCGGGGTGTTTTTAGCCAAAATAGGGCTGTTTACGTGATCATTTTCATGCCTAAATAAGACCCAGAGCGTAAAACAAGTATCTATCCCTGAAAGGGCATAAACAGAGCTTTCCAATGACACCATAACGATCCTTTTATGATGGCTAGTTTTCTTGCAACAACCGCGCAACGCGAGTGCAAAAAGCATGTAATTCGGCACTTTCCCCATACAATTCCGTATATAGCGAGTGAGAGAGGGAGGGAGGAGGTGGGATTCGTGTCAGTAGGTTCGCCGCGGTGGTCTGGAGCAGTCATACGCTCGCTACTCTCCTGCCACCACTTGTCTCTCTCTCTCAGCAACATTACGCGCGGAAATTGCCACATGACCTATGTCGAGCGCCGCCAGATAGTCCAGATTTATTATACTCGACTTATGTTGCGCGCCGACACTTAGGGGTTAAGGGGGGTCACCAGCTTTTTGTATCTGTCTCTCTTTTTCTTTCTTTCACTGGCTTGTATCCATCCAGCCAACTGTTTTTAGACGTTTATCCCCAGTCAGGTGTCGATATCTTCCTGGAGAGCGATAGCGAGCCAGCTTTGTATGGGGAAATCCGGCTTCGCCAGAGAAATTATTCTATAGAAAAATGTAAAAATTTAGCTTGCTTTCAAAACAACAAATATATATGCTGGCTCGCTACCGCTCGCCAGGAAAATATTGACACCTGGATGGGGGTAAATGTCTTAAAACAGTAGGCTGAATGGTGCCGAATGGATACAAGCCAAAGAAAGAGGGAGAGAAAGAGAAAAAAGCGAGGTGGGCCCCCTTAAACAAAAATGGATTAATATGATGGAGAGAAGTTGAGGAGGAAACTGTGTATCCCAAGTGGAGGTAGGGTTTGAATATTGGAGAAAGTGAGACTGAAAATACTTGAATTTAGGCTTTCCTTCTCTTCCTTCCGCTAAGCCAAGTTTATCTCGTATCTACGATAAGATATTTCTATGTTAAATTAAAGTGTTTTATGTTGGCCAGAATGACTTGAAAAATCGTCGTAGAGACAGATTTTCTAATAATAAAGTAAAAGTAGAATGTGGTGAACAGAAGAACATTGCACGTCGTACTGAAAGGTTTAAAAGGAAAGAACAACGCAGAACACAATTGAAAGTAAAATTGTGACGAGGAAGCATATAAGCATTCATAAATGAATGAATGGTCGCATATAGAAGAGGGCTGCTAAAAAAAAAAAAAAAAAAAAAAAATCGAAATTGACTAATGTTGGCCAGCATTACTTGATAGACACTTACTTGTTTAAGGGGGTGACCTGATTGTTCCTCCCCTTTAAGATGAACTTACTAAAGCCGGTATCACACGAGCGCTTTTTCAGTCAACATTTATCCTTAACACTGGTCTGGCAGCTTATGAGGTCAACTTTAAAGATAGTTCGGTTACCTAAAGTCATCTACCATCAGTCTAGTTTCCGATACCAGTGCAAAATACTCCAGAAATGTTGCCAGAAAAATGTTGATCATCGAATGTTGACTATAAAAGCTCTCGTGTGATACCAGCTTAGAGCTCGGTTCACACATACACGTTCTAACGTCCCGTCTGGCACCGACCAAGAAAATAACTTCTGTGTGTGTCCGTGTATGTCCCTTGGGTGTCCCGGCATAACACGTTTTCTGGCAGTTGCCCCGACCCACACGGATTATTTTATGCATGCATAAAAAGGATGCCGCCTAGGCGCTTTTTATTAAGAGGTCGGGGTCGGACGGGACGTTAGAAAGTGTATGTGTGAACCGAGCTTAAAGGAAACGTGAAAGATGGCGAAACGAGAATGAAACAATTATTGAGACATCCGTAAGTAAAGAACGAATGATTATTTTGCCTATGGGAAAGAGAACGACTGAAAATAGTAGCATTTAGGCTATCCTCTTCCTCCCTGGGTTAAACAGTTGGGAGTTTATTTTCCGCTCGCCCAGTTCGGTAAAGGAATCCAAGCTGTAATTGCGGTCCCGTCTAATTCCCTAGGCCTTGAAAATACAACTGCTTAACCCTTAAATGTCGGCGAGCAACATAAGTCGAGTTAAATAAAGCTGGACTATGTGGCGGTGCTCGACATATATCGTGTGGCAATTTCAGCACGTAATGTGGCTGAGAGAGAGAGACAAGTGGTGGCAGGAGAGTAGCGAGCGTATGACTGCTCCAGACCACCGCGGCGAACCTACTGACACGAATCCCACCTCCTCCCTCCCTCTCTCACTCGCTATATACGGAATTGTATGGGGAAAGTGCCTAATTACATGCTTTTTGCACTCGCGTTGCACGGTTATTGCAAGAAAACTAGCCTTCATAAAAGGATCGTTATGGTGTCATTCGAAAGCTCTGTTTATGTCCTTTCAGAGATAGATACTTGTTTTACGTTCTGGGTCTTATTTAGGCATGAAAATGATCACGTAAACAGCCCTATTTTGGCTAAAAACACCCCGCTGGGCGGTACATATAAATAAACCGCATAGGCCGCTCGTAAGGTGTTAAGGGGGGTCACCGTTTTGTTTTGTTTTATCTTTCTCTCCTATTCTCTCTTTCCCTGGCTTGTATCCATTCGGCCCCATTCAGCCAAATGTTTTAAGACGTTTATCCCGAGTCAGGTGTCGTGGAAAAATCCGTGCTTCGCCGGAGACATTTTTCTATTGAAAAATGTACGAATTTAGCTTGCTGTCAAAAAAAAATTATATACTCTATATGCTGGCTCGCTACCACTCGCCAGGAAAATATTGACACCTGGATGGGGGTAAACGTCATAAAACAGTAGGCTGAATGGGGCCGAATGGATACAAGCCAAAGAGAGAGGGAGAGAAAGAGGAAAAAAGCGAGGTGGGTTCCCTTAAAGCTCTATAGCCTTTCTTATTATTTAAGGAAATAATAATAGCTTGCTTGCTTCTTAATAAACTAACTAATGTTTTTGCTTACCTATTGAGATATTTCCGATTATTTATTTATTTTATTTTTGTTTTAATTATTTTTCAATGGTTTGCTCTCAAGGGAGCCCACCTAGCTTTGTTTAACACTTAAAGAGCGGCCTATGCGGTTTATAATATGTAGCCACCAGCGGGGTGTTTTTAGCCAAAATAGGGCTGTTTACGTGATCATTTTCATGCCTAAATAAGACCCAGAACGTAAAACAAGTAACTATCCCTGAAAGGGCATAAACAGAGCTTTCGAATGACACCATAACGATCCTTTTATGATGGCTAGTTTTCTTGCAAAAACCGTGCAACGCGAGTGCAAAAAGCATGTAATTAGGCACTTTCCCCATACAATTCCGTATATAGCGAGTGAGAGAGGGAGGGAGGAGGTGGGATTCGTGTCAGTATGTTCGCCGCGGTGGTCTGGAGCAGTCATACGCTCGCTACTCTCCTGCCACCACTTGTCTCTCTCTCTCACCAACATTACGTCTGAAATTGCCACACGACCTATGTCGAGCGCCGCCACATAGTCCACATTTATTATACTCGACTTATGTGGTGCGCCGACATTTAGGGGTTAATCTTTCCCTCCCTCTCTCTTTGGTTTGTATCCATTTGACCCTATTCAGACTACTGTTTTAAGACGTTTACTCCCATCCAGGAGTCAATATTTTTTGCTGACGAGTGGTAGCAACCCAGCATATATATTTTTTGTTTACAACAAGGTAAATTTCTCCGGCGAAGCCGGATTTCTCCATACAATGCTGGCTCGCTATCGCTCACCAGGAAGAAATCGACACCTGGATGGGGATAAACGTCTTCAAGCAGATGGCTGAATGGGGCCGAATGGATACAAGCCAGAGAAAGAGAGAAAAGGAGAAAAAGAGAAAAAAACGGTGACTCCCATAAACTCATATTTATTACTGGCCCCTCCATCATTGACGATATGCCTATTAATATAATAGCCTCCTTTCAAGCGCCCGCGGGCGGCCAGTTTGAAACTCCCGCCACGGGGAATCAGGAGTACTACATCATAAGTGTAACGCTACTTCTCTTATGGAATCGTCTTATGATTAGGGTACGCACTACGAAAAAACTTTGTAAAAAATAAAAGAGAAAATTTAAACTCAAAACTTGTTTTGCTATAGCTTTCCATCCCGTGGATTTCTTGCACGTGGATTCTAGCCCAGACCGTGGCAAGAGAGACGCCATTCCGCCTTCCCTTCCCCGCGTCCATTCCAGTAGGACGTGCGTGCCTGTGCTCTGCCACATTCTTCGTTCGGTTCGCTCGCTTCTAGTGAGTCCTTGCTCATTTGTATTTATCTGAGTTGTATTGAACAGGTTTAGACTGGCTAGCACAGGCTACTCCATTGGTATGTCCGCAGGGAAGTGTTAAAATAGGGTACTATTGTGCAGGCGCCTTCAATCTTCCAGGATCAGCGCCGCATGTGTTTTTTGTTTATGTTTTCTGCGCCTTAGATATTGCTATCAGCTACTAGTTAGGAGGCTCATCTATCCGCAGGATTAGGCTTCTGACCATCTATATGAGGCAGTTGCTTTTGAATTATTATAGCAGACGCCCTGGTCTAAGAGTTGTCACACGTGGTGTGGGACTTTCCATGGTTCGAGCCTGCTTTGCCCCTCTCGCGGGGCCCCCACGCCAGTTGTCGCAACAGTGTCTTCAGGAGGTAAGGTAAACTACAAGGTGTACGATTACTACAAGCCTCATGGCCAGTCTCATTAGGGGTCTCCGTAGTTTATAGGGGTTGTTGTTATTAATAAATGCTATTTTTATACTATTATAACCCTAGATATCCCTCGTTTATATGTGTATGTTTATTT